>VNJW01004164.1:0-104262 GCA_008042615.1 Drosophila auraria | reverse complement strand
TTACAGAACCGCATTCACACTCTGTTGTCACAAGGGCAAAGTCGACATTCCATTATTGACACAAAATGAGTATTTCAATCGGTTTTACCACGATCTAAGCCATTCAAATCCAAGCGTTAAGAGGCGATCCAAACATTATTTTGAAAATATACGGAAGATAAATTCAGCGTTCGCAATGATTAGTTCTGAAGCTAAAGTATCTGACTCAGTTGCACGTGGAATATACCATTTTAAAATACACGACGTATTCTATCATAGAGCGGGTCCAATGACTTCCGCTTATGGGCTTGATCCGTGCTATGCACAACTATATTTCTACGATGTCGATACGGCGACAAATTATAGAATACGTCGACAAACGAATTCGGAGTGTGATAGTGTATTGATGCGCGAAATATCAGTTGAGCTTCATCGCATAAATCCTTATGTACGCTCATTCGTAACGATGAAGGAATATATTGAACGATTGCAAAGTCATTCAAAATAAAATGTTTCATTTGAAATAGAACATCGTTTGTTTGCATTATGAAAAGACGTCGACAGTTGGTAGAGTGGGGGATTTTCCCCCACTGGGCGATCCTAGTCTTAATTATAGATCAATTATAGTAGAGGGGCTACTATACACTAGGCAAAAATATACAGCGCACATCATTAATTATAAGTGCAAACTCAAGTTGGCCATATGGGGGAAAGGTAAACGCGCCAAATGGAACAGAGAATTAACTAATGCGTGTCACAACTCCAGTCGGTTGGCCTTTTTTTTGTTCCGATACATTATGAGTTATTAATAAATTTGGCTGGCATTCAGCAGACAAATATGTACGGTTATGAGAAAAGCTTTTAATATTGATAACATATAAATGGGAAATGGAAAAATATTAAAAAGAAAGTTAAGTATTATATTAAAATCAAATCTAGTTTGGCAAATTCATTATATAGGTTCCAATAAAGATTTCAATGATTATAATGATACATAAATATTTTTAAATATTATTTAAACACACATTTTTCCTTTTAATTTAATAAACAAACAGAGCAGGCAATATAAGCGACCGCCACACGACTTCACAAATTATTTGATATGCAAAACTGAAAACGAAAAAAGCAGAAATGCCATGAATTTTGATGGGGGGATGGATGTCCCCCGGTGATTATTTCGCATTATTTTCTACAAATTGCACAATTACAATTAAATTATACGGCACAGCGTAAAATGTCTGATTAATGACAATAACCCCTGCTTCCCCCCAACCCTTTGCCCCACTACAGGAAACGAGAGCAAACGAACAGATGTGCGCTGATATTCAATTTATATATGTGTATATGTTTTGTATACAAAATAATAATAATAATTATTGTTTAATAATTACTGCACTGGGGCCGCAATGTGTCTTTTGCTGGCTCGTTAGTACGATGACTGACGCCTTTCCGCTGGGATTATTATGCTGCCTGGCACTGCCCGTTCTATGGCAGCCAACGTTGGCAACCGTACGTAAAAAATAGCTATAAGCTTCTTAAAACGATCTCAAAGTGTTTATTGCTTGTTTAAATATCTAATAAAATATATTTATGAATAAGAAAAAATATAATTATAAACTGGTATTTAAATTTTAAGTGTGAAGTACGAATCAAATTACGAAATAAATTTTTTAAGAGGTAATAAAGAACAAAATGAAAGGCCTTGAAAAATAGAAGGCAAAGGAAAATTTTACATTAATTCATTAAAAGACTTACTTAAGTGATAAATTATAATAAAAGAAATATTACTTTGATTTATTTTCTGTAATATTATGAAGAAAACTTTGTTTTCTTTACTGAGAAAATGTTATATAATATTATTAAAAGACATATAAATAAAAAATAATGTAAATTTGATTTACTTTTTTTTCTTTATATGTATATTTTTAAATTTATGGTAGATTGAAGTGTTGTTTTTTTAATTTAATTTAAAAAGAGAAATTAGTTATTATAATATCGTTATCAGTTAAGAAACATTAAAACTCTTTTATTTAAATATATTTTATTATATTCGATTACTCATTTATTGAGATTCCGTCTTTGAAATCGACTCCAAGCCCTACAAAAAAGCATAGATAATCCTTATCGTGAGTTCCCAGAATAGAACAATTCGCAATAACTAATAAAATAATAATATTATACGATTTACTATAAGATAAAGAAAATATAACCGAAATAAATGCATTTCCCTTTGGCTGATAAATATACAAAACGTTTAAATATCTTTAAAGTAATTGAAAACTTCTAAAAAAGCTATAACTTATATTTAAGAGTTAAACAAAAAAATTCGTCAAATGGAAGTTCGACTGTAAACCTCTTTTGTGTACGAAAAAATGCCATGAAACAAAATTAGATGCAGTTGGGGGATCGCGATCTGTGCCTGTTGTTGTGCCAAAAGTGGGGAAACCGTGACTAAGACTATAAGTTTTATAAACTCGGCAGCATATGATGCGCATTTATATTTAATGGGCTCTCTCACCCACTTGTAGCGCGACTTCGAGATACGTTGGCGTGAAATAAACTGCTCGGTTATTGATCCCGCGACGGCGGAGGCCTTTACGTGCGACATTGTCGAGATGCCGAAGCGCCAGGGAAACTTCTTGAACACCTTGCTCCTGCTGCGCCGTGCCGTCCCTAAGATGTGGGTGGAACTCAGTGTGGGCCAGCTGCTCAATCGCAGGGCGAGATTCGTCCAGCAGCTGTTCAAGATCCGAGTGGATGGCTGTAACCTTATCGGCTTTCGCAGCAAGAATCGTATCCTAAATGCAGTTATCGGGAAACTTTTGCAATCCGGAAACTACCCCGATGAATGTCCCCTCTTGGCGGTGAGTTAATACGTTGCAATCTCTTATAAATCAATCTGTTAAGATATTGGCAAATCAAAACACGTAGCAATGCATTATGCAAATGCACAAATACATCACAGAAAACCGACATTTTTCCTTTGCATTCAAAGCGTTTTTCCTTTGGAAAATAACTAGTTCTTCTGACCTCAATAAAAATCGTGTGTAGACCGCACTGAACTGTATTGAATTTAATATTTTAGGGCTTCAAGTTGACCACGAAATGTGGTATTAATTACAGGGCATCGAACTGTAAGCTCGAAAGTGAATTAAAATAATTATTTATCTAAGTAATAAATAGGCAGAACTATAATCAAGCACAAAATCTAGAAAACCAAAATTTTTAAAATATATTTCCTATGCCATGCTTTATAAATAATTATTTTTTTAACTTTTACTATCATGAAAAATTTTCAAAGCCATTTAAACATTCCCCAAACATTCCACAAGTCATAAAAAAATGCCAAACCAGGTTACTTAACTGCCAGAAACAATTTAAACACCTGATTAAACCTTCAAGGCGTTGCAAACAAACCATTTCTGACCTACTCACAGAGTTTGGAAATCTGATGAAAATTTCCCATAATCATAATCTTTATCTTTACGAGCAATGAATAAACAGAGCAACAAATTAGCCAAAAATTCGGTCTCAAATAAACAAAATGCTTTCTATACGATTGTTCAAAAATACACACACCGCCAGCGCCATTAAAAAACGTCAAAGACAAATAAACAAATAAAGAAATGAAATAAAAAATAAATAAGCATGGATACGTATAGACACATCAATTGCGTATTAACCGAGACACAGAGAGCGATTTCACCGAAAGGAATAAAGTCTGAATGAAACCCAAATCGCCTTCCCCCGTATCATATCTCTCTCTGTTGGTCTTTTCGCAGAATGTAAACTATACGTCCACACACTTCGCCCTCAATCCGGATCACTTTCCGGCCTACATGCCGGACATGAGGTTCAACACCAAACTGGTCTTCCAGCTGGGCAGGAACATCACCCTGATCCGGGCCAGCGTGGATGCCGAGGTGATGAGACGATCGTAGAGAGTGAGAAATATTTGAATAAAGCACAGCAAAGGCGTACTACACACAGCAGAGTACATTAAACAGGGGCAAATACTTCAATATATTTATGCGTTTCCATGACTAAGTCCGATGGGAATGACTAATAGCTTTGGCATGGGACTTATGCCGGCGATACACATCCATCCATCCATCCAGATTAGACGCCTATCTGGTGGTTGCGGCGCTGGCCCCTAGGTTAAGGTATATCCATGGACGTCTTCTATTTATATCATCGTCGAACCCTGAGATACTGCTGCCACATTTCACTGCCCCTGACTTTCAAGTCGTTTTTGCTCCACATTTCACAACAATGTTTCCTCTTTGTGATTCATGGCCGAGGAATTTGGCATAAAACTGGTTGACTGATTTCTGCACTTCGCCGCTAATTAAACATAAAAGAAACTATATCCATAATAAATGGGATTTGCCTTGTGGCTTAGAAATCAGATTAAAAGAAATAAATACAATTTATATATAAAAGATTGTCAGGGGGTTTTTTATTTATGCCATTAAATGTTAATTGAAAGGTAAATAGTATTGCTTATGTTTCTAATTTTACAGCTTTTAAAATAGTTGGTGGGAAAAATTAGATGAAACGCAATTAATTTGGTTCTCTAAGGCAAACAGTTGGTTTTCTAATATTCGCACTTCGTTGTTTATGTATCATAAACAATTAAATAGAGTACAATAACAGGTAAAAAAGGAAATATTATTTAGGAATTTCAATGAAAGATAGTTAGCTATTTGTAGTCAGTTTGTGAGTTAAATTAATTAAAATCACCTAAGATCCCAAGAGAGTACCTCCCCAGTCTGAAGGAATTTCTCTTTGTTTTTATTATACATTTTAAGCAGTCCAACTTGTTGATAATGCGAGTGCAGAAAAATAATAGATTAAGAAAGCTCAGGCCCCCTTTCGAGAGTGCGCGGCAATCAAATTAAGAAATGACGTGAGCCTGCCCACAAAAGATATTTAGCAGAGCATAAATAGAACAGCGTTTATCAAGAGAAACCCCGCCTTTCACTCGGCCAGTCTGCAATGTCATGGTCACAGAATCTTTTTCGCATTCCTCTTTCTTTCTTTTAAGAATTGCCCCTGATAAATTCCTTCCCACAAACACCGTGGAAAAGTCAAGTGGAGCAAAGTCTATTTATCATTTATTGACGTCTGAGTCTGAGGTCTGAATTCGTCATCAATATTTTGGCCCTGCTGCTGGCAACAAGGAAACTCTACCTACGAAATACATTTTCGTAGAAAACCTCTGTCAAGGCCAGCCATCAAATAAAAGGAAAGTGTTTCCGCCCAGCCATTTCCACCATTTCCATTTCCTTTCGCATTTGCATTTGCCACAACAAACTTTGGCAATGGTGGGGGTATAGATGGTGACATAACCCAAACCCAGAAGTCGGGAAATTCTAGGCCAAAACCAGCTAGCCACCCTTAGTAACCGAAAGCGAGGAGTTGGGCCTAAATAACTCACTTAGTGGGCTAGTCAACAGCCACATTTTTCAAGGGGTTAGCCAGGTAACACCTGCACATGGAGAATTTATGTCTGGTATTTCTCATAAAGGTTCTAAAATTCTAAAATATTTTAAATTAGGTTTCTTTGATTTTAAAGATACATTTTCCTTTTATCTTTCTAACTTTTGTCCCCAAATAAAGGCCAATAAGAACATTTCATAATCTTATTTTAAGTGCATTCATACTTTTGGATTGCTGTTTTCCATTTCAACAGGTAATGGAAAACTGTTTCCAGCCCCAAGCGCTGAGAGAGTTATTTTTCATTATCGCTCGTCGCTCGAGGCTAAAACTTGGATCAAACTTACTCTGGGCTCTGCCCTGCGTTCGTTCTAAGTTCACTTACCGCATTCATCTGGATGGAATTTATTGGGCAAACACGGTAGCAGCAACTACAACAACTGGCTAACTGGCTAACTGGTGGCAGTTGGACGGCCATGTCTGTGCTCTGTGTGTTTATGTACGTAACGAAACACGCTCTACAATAGACTATCTGTCGTTTGTCACCCATTCTCGCATTTGATAAGACCGCCGACCCACAGATTAAGTTGGAATTCCACACGTTTACTGTGTTGGCACTCCTCCTGCGAGCGCGCTCTCTATATAAAAATCAAGACTCCACTCCACACTCAAGGTTAAGCACATTAGATTTCTATAGATTAACACATGTTTCTTCCGATATCGGTGGTACATATGGGGGTGTGCTAAGAAAGAAACTTGGCGATGGGTTCCAGGGTAAATAAGGAAATTTAAAATATCTTAAATAACCTAAGATATCTCTATTTGATCTAAGTTTACATATAAAAACCCAATAAAATTGTATATGTAATCACTTGTTGAGCAATTCTACAGTTTCTTATCGAAGTTAATATCAAAAAGTATCGTTAAGTTGTACCATCCCTAGAAAAAAGAATTTATTGGGAAGTGCATGGAGCTATTTTCAGCATTAATCACTATGTCTATATGACAGGGGGAAATAGAAACGAACTGGGGCTTCACATAAAAATGAATTTCAAGTGCCTGGGAGATTGTGCTATCTACTGTCGTGTATTTGCAGATTCTTGGTTGCGAAAAATTTGCCTACAGCACTCGATTCCTACTGATATTTATATATTTTTTGTATTCTTATCAAGGTGCATTCTTTAAATATACAAACGGTGCGCAGTTTCTTTAAAGAAAGGGATAAGAAATGAGAATTTACTATTAAATATCCATTATTTATTAAGTAAAAAATAAGAAAGAAAGCTGTCGTCGACTGTACCCAAAGTATTCTTAGGTTTTCAGTGGCTCTGCAACACATCGTCCCAGTTCAAAACCGCGGTTGGTGGCTGAACTAACCATCAGAAGGAAATGTGAGAGCGAGTGCGAGTAAGATGGAGATAGAAGGTTGCATCTTTATTGTGTAATAACTACCATGTTTATTATCCAATTGTATTCAAATTTTTAGAATACGTCTTGTAAATGTATATATTACATATTGTTTATATTAAACCTTAACCAGAATGAAGTTTTGTATAAAATATTATTGTACTTAGAATATCGTTTTCTAACTACTTTCTCATTTTGGAATACCTTTTAAGTGATATTTGTTGATAATCTTGGTAAACTCTTTCTTGTGACCCAAAAACTGACTCAAGCTGTTCCATGAAACTTGGTGACTCATTGTAACATCATAAGTTATGAGCTTGTTCTCAGTTTGCTCTCATTATTGATCTCCTCCCACTTTTTTTTTTGGAATTTCAATTTCAAAAGAGTGTGACACTAAAAGATATTACCTATTTAGGAGTTCCTCTAAGCTTAATGACTCATCTGGAATGCCGTATCTTTATGTTTTTTGGCTCTGCAAACTTTCCAGATTCGGATTTCCCCCCAAACTTTTTGTGACGCACTTCAGGTTATATAGTTTAAACAAAAGGTAGCCCATGCCCTTCGGAAGCCATCAAGGTCGCTGCTCGGGTTCATAGAAAAACATTCGCCAGCGAAAGCCAAACAAAAACGAATCGAATAAAAAATAAACAATATTTTGAGAAATGCCCAGAGAGAGAGAGACGCAAAGAGAAAAAAAAAACAAAATACAACCGAAAATTCACACACTTGTACGATACGCGGCCATTTGAATTATCAATGAAATTCGGAAACAAAACAAAAAAAAAAAAGAACAAAAACAGAAACCACAAAATTGGCGCGGCAACATGTGTTTACAAAAAGCAAAAAAACAAAATACAAAAACAAAAGGCGGTATGGAAAGAATGAAGAAGACAGAGGCAGATTCACATGGCATATGGCCAGAACCGATTCTATAGATAGTTTCCGACACGTCATATGATAAATCCGCTCGATATATGTATATACATAGCTTCGTGATGCTGCTGCCGTGACGTAGAAGCCATTTCCATTTGGCTTTCGGAACGGCTGCTTCTGTTTTCAAATTGATCTCAAGAGGGTCAAAGTAAACACATGCGTAACGACTATATTAACCGAATTATGGCACTGAATCACTTCATCAATGGACTATTTTTGGCATTATTTACTCACCCGATAATCCAGTGAAACAAAGGAAACAGCAAAGTATGATTAACTTGGCCATTTCACGTGTGCAGCTGCCCTCGATCAAAGTCCAAGATATGATAAATTATATATAGGTTACTATATATATTTATTTAAATTTCTGTGTAACGTTTAAGGCACGTGTCTATCTGTTTCGGTTTAATACGCCGCACTGAATCTCTGAAAATATAGCAATAGAAAAATCTTAGAGAGGTTAGCATTATTCAAAAGGGAATGCAAATTAAAAAGGAAATGCAGAAAGGGAATGTATAAAGGTAACTTTTATTTCTGCAACATGATGAAATTAGGAAATTAAACCGCACACACTTCTACCTTTATTTTTGTTTATATTTATATTTAAATTACACTCAATTTTATTTAATATCAAGCAGTGATTTCTATATATATTGTTTTTCCATTATGGTGAAATTTAAATATTTTATCTTATTTTATCTACCTAAACAGAGCAAATAGCAACTAGCGATAATAAGACTGCGTGCACTTTGGGAGTAGCTGCGCTTTTATCTCTGATTTTTTTTTCCCCTAGAACATCTTTCGGTCAGATGATAGTTGCATCTGACAAATAGCCAGAAATAATTGAAAGCTTAATAAACAGACCACGTAACTTTGAAATGCAGTTTTTACTTTGTCTTGTTGGCTTATATCCCCAATCATGACTAATGTAAGTCGGGAGATGTGTCCGCCCTTGTAACCGAGTTACCAAGGCGTCTCAGGTACAGGTACATACATTCTGATTACCGCCCAAACACGCTACCAGCGGTGTTTTCGTTTCGATTCGATTCGAAAGATAAGTGTGTTATAACATATGCCAAAACTGATTGCCTGATAACTCTTCAATTTTTTGATACCACACACACGAGGGCACATGTACAGCCAAGGCGCACAGCTTGGGGCAAGAGAGTATTGCTGAATTGTCAAAGTCTGAGCTTTTTCCGTTTGCTGCATTTTATATTGGATTTTTCCTATGGGTGCACATAACAATGCAGGTACTATTTAGCACTTTAAGATATTTATTATTACATCTGGGTGAATTTTTTGTCATATAAGCTTAGCAAATAAAGCAATTCACTTGTTTAAAACATTTTTTATTAATTTAATTAAATGCAAATGAGATATAGACTAAAATAAATATTGTCATTATAAAACAATTACTTAATTTAATGGTTTTTATACTAAAATGTAAAAAATATATTGCTCAAAGGAAAGCAATTCATATTTTATATTTTTTTTAAGTTTTGTTACTTCATTCTAAATATAAAATATTAAGAACATTCCTATATAACAATACCAATCATAAAATTATCTCTGTGAGAATTTTAAATCGATATAGAATTGCAAATGTTTTGTTTGATTTCTTAAATTAATATGCAGTTCATTTATGTATAACTTTTTCCGTACTATTTTCTTGCCCGCATCTGTACCTAAGTGCAGTGCAAATAAGCGCCAAAATGCAGACATATAGTAATTAAATTTACTCGTGGGCGGCACAGAATGGAAAGGTGTTAGGTAAACGACGCGTCGCGACGACGACGGCGGCCGCCAAGGAAATCATACTATATTTTCCATTATTCGGCAAAAAAAAAACTCAAAGCTGTTGCAAAAAGCCAAAAAGCAAAAGAGGCGAAAAAATCCGCCGACACGTGCATTTATGCAAGTGCATTTGACCGATTCAGGTTATATCACACAGCCAGTCTCTGTGGCGGTTTATCAATTCGAGCCATAAAAGGAAGCGGCCAGTGAAATTCCATCTTTCGCATTTGCAGCGCGCAAATTGCGCATATTGGGTTGATAAAAAACTTATAGAAAAACAAAATAAATAAAGCAGCCAAGACGGCAAAAAATTAAAAACCAGAAAAAAAGAGGCAAACGGCCAGGGGAAATACTTGTACTTAGCGCCGAAATTAGGTCGCTGGCCTACGCAGATTACGAATTTACGAATTGGCGTTACCTTTACTTGCCGAGAGTCCAACTGATCCAAAAATAAAACTTCATTGTACTATTTGTTTTCAATTGACGGTTTGTCTGTCCATTATTTCTCTGTTTGCTTTTTTTTCTTCTGTTTTTCTGTGTATTTTTGTTGTCGCTGTTTTATTTTGGCAATGCTCCGTATTTTTGTTTTGTTTGGGCCACCGCTTTGGTTGATATTATTTTGTTTCGGGGTTTTTATATTTCACGGGCGCACAGCACACAGGTGGAGGTAATGTTTTATTTTGAAGGTAAGAACAATTCAACTTCCGAGCATCCGCGACACCGCTCGAATTTTTACGCGATCGGAGCAAAGGCGAAACAATTTCGTTTTGGGGAATTGCACTTCTGTTAGCTCTGCAGCGAAGAAATATAAATTTGTTTAAACAAAATCTTTCGAATGTGCGCTCGCACTCGTATTTATAGGTTTCTTCGAAAGCCGAACCGAACCGAAGCCTGCCGAGAGCGGGAGAGTGGGAGAGCGAGGTGGTTTCGGCTCTCAGCCTAACCAACTGTTAAACCGAATTTTTCCCCACAAAAATATTTAGACTTTGCTATACTTTTTGCTAGAGCTAGGAGTCTTAGGGGACGCTGATTACAGCGCCATGGTGGCCCATGGTACCTGGTAACATATTTATCTGTTTTTGCTTATGACATCCTACAAGAAGTGGAATTATATTTATTAATCCAAGAAAAATCTATTATTTTATACGTTATTTTCTTTTGGCAACCACTGTTTTTATAAATTAATAAATTAGGGGATCCCTTTAGCAAAGCAAATTATAGCAAACTTCAATCTAATTTTATGGATTCCATTTAACAGTATGTTGGGGCATAATTCGGTTTAACATTGCGAGAGTAACCAACTTAGGCTGAAAAAGGTGTTTTGCAAACATTGATTATATTTGCTCTTTTCTCGCCTTCTCTTTTTTCGAATCCCTCTTTTTGCAGTAATTGCGCTTTTCTCTTAGCGCCTCTCTTCCGATCTTGTTTGTTTTCGTTTTTCGGGTTCGTTTGGTTAATAAATCTGGCTAAATGCGTAATTACAAAAAGCAAGCATCGATTACTATATTTTAATGTACGCATTTTTTAACAATAAAATAAGAAACTACATATAATTTTCCAACTTATTGGTGAATTACGCATATATCTAAATATCATAGAAAAAGATTTTGGCTGACTAAAATTCTAATTTTGATAAAAAAAATTAACTTATGATTAGCCCCTAAAAAGAAAACTTATTATTAACAGTTAATGAAATATCTTAAGTTACAAGACACTTTTCAATCATATTTACGTTCTTATAATATACACGTTTTTTTTACCTGAATCTGTTTTTTATCTTCTATGGTATTTCATTTTCTGTTTGTAAAAAATAAGTTTGCGTTTAAAATTCCTTTTGGGTTCCACTGTACGTATGCTTAATATTTGTTTTCGGTTTTACTTTGCGTATACGCGATCAAAACAAAAACAAAACATACGCTACATTAGGTCAATCGACTACTGCCGTTATCGATAGCACGCCATCAGCTGTGCATGCTAGTGTTGTAAAAGAGCCAATTATTGCAGCTATGCAGCACTGCTTCTTTGTTGAGTGGCCAGATTGTTAAAAAATGAAGGACAGGAAGGTATATTTTCGGTTATGTGGCAACTCTTGATAATGAACATTTTCATAGCGCACTTTTCGGAAGATTTTTAAAAATCGCAAGTTTATCAAAAACAAACCAATTTTGAATAATAATTAAGAAAAATAATATGAATTTAAGGGCTATGTTAATAATCATGTTGTTTTAAGCCCTATTTTGTGTGAGTCCCATAAGACAAACGTAAATAAGAATAATATCTCTGAATATTGTAGCTTGGGGTTAATTTGTTGCTGAAATGTAAAAGTGGAAGAAGTTTCTAAATTAAATTAATTAAAATCGTAAAATCGTTTCTATACGAATCTTAAAAACTGAATATATTGTATATTTTTTCATGTAAAACTGGAATATATAAAGTTTCCTCCTCGAATATAAGTATTTTGCTTTATCTAGTGTTAATCTAAATGCATACGGGAATTGAACTTATTCTAATCCTTTAATTTTGGCTTATTAAGTTTCCGAAGCATTTAAAAATGTACTCCTTAACTAACTTAATTTGTAATAAACATGCTTAGATTATTATGCTTGTTTGTGGACACATTCTCGGCATCCCGCATTAATTCGCATCTAATTAATATCTCACCCGACCGACTTACGCATCTCTAAACACGTTGTGGCGCCGCTGACGTTGACATTTTCCCCGCCTGCCATATGCAACATATCTTATTGTTGGTTGCTGCTGGACTTAATGTTGCTGCCAGAGCTGCTGCGGCTTTGGTGGCTGCTGCTGCTGTTGCTGCTGCAGCTCATGTTGCTGCTGTCATTGGCTGCACTCACAACTGGCATTGGTAATTAGCACGCGCGCTGCTAATTAACACTTTCTGGAAGAGCTGAGCACTCCACTCTGCAAGTTTGTTGGCTTGTGGGTTTGTGGGCTTGTGTCCAGGGGCCGCTGGCAATTCCCCGACGACTGCAAATTGCACGCGTGGCGGCTGCAACAGTGCTGCAAGAACACTCGAAATAATAACGTACTAAGATCGGGCTAAACGAAAAAAATTTCCTATTTTACATAACCAATATTTTTATAAGGAAATATAATTTTTTACATATTAATTTGCTTTTAAAAATTCTTTTGGGTCAAACGCTTTCTTGATTTTTTTTTAATCTATTTTATTTGTATTATAAAGCGAATTTTTTGATTTGAAATTACAATCCTCATTTTAGATTATTATCCCCAGTGCAGCAACCGCTGAAAGATTGCTCCTGGGTTTGCCTCAAAGCGAAAATGCCGCCGCACTGTTTTCGTCCGCTGGCTAAAATGTAAGCCCAAAAATGGTCAAGGTGTTTCTGTTTTTTATTTCTTGCTGCTTTTTTCGGCTCCTAGGTGGTGTCTCTTTTTGGTCCTGATGGTCACATCTTCTCCCCCTCTTCCCCTTGGAAAAAAGCGTGAAATTTTAATTGTGCCTTACGGGGCGTTGTCGTCTTGGCCGATCGGCCGCCGCCTCGACCCGAAATAAAGATCTCTCGCGGCGCTCACAGCTCATCCCGGGGAGATTCCTCCTCCTGCTCCTTGGCCGCTTCCCACTACCAAAAGTTGTTCATGCCAAAAAGGTGCAAAAGGCCAAATAGTATTCTGTTGTTTATGTTGTTACATGCCTCGTTGTCTGTGTCTTTTTAGCTCAGCAAAAATGTCCGCAGGAATTCGCCCAAGCCACACAGTGTTGAGCTTAAGAGATTTTTTTTAGCAGCCAAAAGACTAAAAAGGGAAAATTTGAATTTAATCAGAAGTTGCCTATTAATTACCTTACTTGGTAAAGCCTTTCAATCGTCAAAAGAAATCTTAAAATACCTTTAACCTTATTTCTTAAATATATTATTTTTTATAAGAGCATCTGCCAATTTCCCTTATGCAAGTCCCACTGTGACTGCACCTGATGTCATCCAGTCGGCCTCTGGCAGCCCCGATGATCATCATCCAAAGCAGCTTTAGGGTTATTTCGCTGGCTGCCCCGGCCGAAGATGATGATGCCGAATCTGAATCCGAGGCTTTGGCGGCTGTTAATGGTCGCTGCGGGCCAAATCAATTCCCGGGCCGACATGTTGGCCTGTCCGCCAGATTTGCCCTCGTGGCCACTTTATTGGTTGACAATAAAAGTGAGCCAGGCTCCGGCAACGTGCCATGCATAATAATTATAATCCATTTAATTTCTGCAGACTCCTCAGCTCGGCAATTCCATCGATCATTCGGGGTCACGTGTGTGCGCTGACCCCGCCGGGTTTTCCTTTTCTCCTTTTTTTTTTCCTCCTCCTCGCTCTGGCATTGTACGTCAGTCAGTGGAAAGCCGAAATGCCAAATATCTAATACGCTTCCACCGAAACGATCAGATTCATGGAATTTTCGCATAAAGCTGCATACGACCAGGTCGCAGCTCCTCCGCTGCTCCTCCTCCTTTATTTTTTTTTTTGCGTAAGGCAAACAAAACGGCGCGACAGGTGAATTGGCCGCCCGTCGACTCGCCCCCTACGGGGATCTTCGATGGACTGACGGACACGCGGACAGGCTGGACGGTGGGGCGGTCAAGCGAATTCGTATATTCCAAACTCGGCTCCGAGACGAAAAAGAGCGAGATGCGACGGGATCGGGCTCGGGTTTGGGATTGGGATCGAGGTGGGGACTGGTGGTGGTCGGTGGGCATATCTCTTTTGGTGTTCACATGTGCCAAATGATGTCGATGGCGGCGGGCGAGGCAAATCGATGGTACAGTGGTTATCTTTCTGTAAAAATAATTTATTCCTAAAAATTACTAATTTGTAGAATAATTTAAAGTTAGTAGCAAAATTTTCTTTGAACTTTTAATTCAAAGAGAAGATAATATAACAAAAATAGAGAATTCATTAATGTGTGTTTTTAATTTGGGAAATAAGTCTTAGGAAAGTTTGTAAGAATTAAATAAATCCTATAACATATGTATGTAGCAACCTTGCTAAAAAATTTCCTTAAAAGGAATTAGTATTTCTTTACCCCAATTTATCAGCTTTTTTCCGGAGGTGCCACAGAAATCAATAGCGTTTTAAAACCCGTTATGAAGATGTCAAAAAGTATGCAATAAAATGTTTGAGGTACAAAAATCGGTGCAAATGTACTTTTTTTTACGATGTAATATTTTGTTGTTAAATGATTTCTGTATCACTCCCCCATTATATTAGCAGAAATTTAGTGGTTTATTCAGTGTACTTTTATTTTTAAATTCCAAAACCTTTTTGAGCAATAATGTAATTATTAAATATCTATAATTCGACCTGCTTAACTTATACACGTATTTAAATCTTTTTTAAATTTCCTTCGACTTAGATCCACTGCTTTTGGATTTTTCGTCAGTCGTCGCATGTGTGGCTATGTTTGTTTCGGCCACCCGCCTGCAGCTCCTGCCTCGCTTCACCCACTTTGCTTTTATTTATTTTGTTTTTCTTTTATTATTTCGTTTTCTTGGATGACTCCTCGACGGTTGCTGCTGCTGCTGGCTGCTGCATCATCTAACGCAGCAGCGGCGGCTGCTGCCAAGATCGATCGTCCTCCGCCTCAGCTCTTCTCGATTCCTGAACCTTCTCTTCAGTTCGTCTATATGGGCGCGTTGTCGTTCCGATCGATCGTCGATGGCTCGGGTCTTCTGGCTGGAAAAAAAGAAGTCTGGGCTGTGACCGACCATTACCTGGCTTTGGTCAATTGATGACCAGCTCGATTAGTTGTTGTTGCCGGCTTGGTTACAGCCTTTTAGTCTTTACACCTCTTTTTTAGGTGGTGGTGGTGTTGTTGTTTCGATGTATTTAAATTGGCAACATAAATTTAATTCGCAATATTTGCTTTAATGAAGTTTTTTTCCTCGCTGTGTTGTGTTTCTTTCCTTTTTGTTTTGCTGCAATTGAGCATCATAAAATTGTAAATTGGTGAAAATTGTGCACAATTTGTTAGCAATACGTTGATGTAATGGTGGAAAATATAGAGAGGGTAAGAGGGTATAGAGGGTAAGGGAGAGTGTCTACTATATACTATACTGTTTTTAATGTTTTCTCGGTATCTATAAGGTACAAGTATATTATAACTTAAGTCAAAGGAAAAGGTGTGTTAAAAGTAGAAGGCATCAAGGAACCCCGAAAGTAATGTAAATATTTTTTGTTTAAGTAAAACGTAATTTTTTTTAAGTCATTTCTTTTTTAAATGCTATATTACAATCTTAAATATTGTTTTCTTATATCTAGCGACTTTGCTCTATTTCTTACTCACATAAATGTATTGCAATGCCTTTTAGTCTTTTAATTTTATAAAAATTAAATTTTTACTGACAAAAATTAGCATAAAAATATATAATTTTCCACCTAAAATGTCATTACTTGATATATATTATTTTTAGGTAAGCAAAAAATAAATATAAATGAAAACAAAACCCCAACAAAAATGAGTTCCATTTTGTTTCCCATTTTCCCTCCCTTCGACCGCCATTTGTGGCTTTGTGGAAAGTCATTTCCCCTTTGAGGGTTAACTAAGCCGCAAAATGTGAGAAAAACTCAGCCAGAGAGAGTGAGAAGAAAAGCTTTTGTGAGCGATAGAGAGGGAGAAAGAAGGAGAAAGAGACAGAGAGAGATGGGGAGTCGCCATTTGTGGGCACCACCCATGAGCTACGAAGTTTCATCACGTAAGACTAATTAACAGCAAAATAACCTGGCGCACTTGTTTGTGGAACTCTCCATCTCCATATCCCTGCCCATCAGCCCCCCTTAACCCCTCAATATACCCCACCGTTGTTGGCCTGGCTAACCGCAGTCATAATTAACTTGCTGCTGCCTGCAAATTTTAGTGGTTGTGCTGCCTTTGCGATTATTTATTTTCCTAGCATCGCTCGACCTCTGTTGGTGAAAAATTTAATTTTCAATAAATCACCATGGAACGGAGCTGATCTAGTAGAAGCAGCGGTGGGTCGATCGCTCGCCGGTCGCTTATACATATATCTGTATAGCGATACTATATGGGGATGGACGGGTGGGGTAACCTTGGCATCTTCGGAGCTATTAGCATTATGGCTCCACTCCTCCTTCACTTTATCTAACGATATCTCTGCCCCGCATTGCAAATCATGAAGAACGTTCGTAATATATGACACAGATGGCCGATGTTGTTGTTGTTCTAATTACCAACGTGAGGCTTTATCGTCTTTTTGGTTTTATAGAATCGTAAAACTAATATATAATTGGTTTACTCCCACAAGATCTTCAGGGTAATACCCTATGATTGCGATTACTTAATTTTTAATGATATTTGCTTAATTCTGTGTATTTATAATAATTAAAGTAAGAAAAAATTAATCAAACATTACACTCTATATATCAAAAATACAATAAAAAGTATCAATTAATCGTCATCTTATTAATATAATATTTAAATAATACTAAAAATATATCACATTAAGAAAAAAAAACCCTAAAGCTTATTTTTCTTTCGAGAATTGTAAAATATATTTAACATCCTGAAAAGAATAAATACAGTGCTAAGTTTATATATTAACTTGATAGTAATAATACAAGCATTTAATATAAAATTTAAAGATTACCTTATATTCATACCATTAGTTTTTTTTTTTTTATTATATAAGTTCAAGTTCAATAATTTTATTATTTTAAGCTATATTCTATATATTTCTAACATTTTTTTAACTTATTTAAATCTTAAATTTTTCCTTCTGCAGGACTCTAGGATTTAAACTCTGTTGGAATTTTTTGCACGGCCTGCTAAAAGAGGTCATTGGAGTGGAGGTGGTGGACGTACACATATCGAAAAGTTTAAAAAATGCCAACACTTTATGGCCACTATCATAAGGAATAAAAAAAAAAACACGGCCTAATTGCAACTACGGTTTCGTGTAATATCCCACATTCTCGAATCCGTTTCAAAGAGCATCCACTGCGAATCTAGCCAAAGGTTTCAAATTCCATTCGCGTTTTCTCCGGCTGGCCAAATTGTTTTCTCCTTTGATGGTCAAAGTTTGACTTGTTCTTTTTTTTAAGTTTTTTTGATTTTTTTTTTGTTGTCTGTGGCTTTTGTCTTGTAAACTTTTATTGGCCCACGGTCTCGCTGGGGTTTGGGGATTTTATGCAGCGCCCATTGCGCAATGTGCGTCGTTGGCACAGTGGGGAACCGACGCGTTTTATTGGCACGGCAATTAATTGCTACATTTTCCAAAGGAAAATTATGAACTAACATCAATTAGGAGGATGTGGCGGAGTGTGCTTGTGGGTCCACTGGCCTTTCTTCGCAGAATCGCTTGGCCGGGCCAGGAAGAAAACCAAGCGACGAGCAGCGCTTAATGATTCAGCCTTTTTAATAGGCCATAAAATCTGACAATCGGTTTAGACGTATATCGTATCGCTGCCCGAGCATATTTCACATGTTTTTATTATTTTGGGTGTAGAGGATCTCCTTTTGCGCCAGCAACCTCATTTTATTGGTAATTCCGTATTTTTCCTGCTCCCTTGCTATGCATGTCATTAGCTGTTTATCCTGAGCCTGTCCCATGCGGTTTTATTTGGAAGTTGAGACATTTATAATTGACACATGTCAACAGTTCCGTCGGGGGGACAATTGATGGAGGCCCCAAAACAATGACGACAATCATGTCCTGCGACTGCAACTTTGTGTCAGTGTCATAAGCTGAAAGCTTTGTTTACTTATTTCAATTGAGAGCTGAATTCTTCTGGACAGCTGTCCTGTGGCTCATGACATTTATTCGCCTGGTAACCTACTCTGATGTGATACACCACTGGAGTATTATTTTATACGATCGTTTTGGGCGATTTATGGGAAGAAGAAGAAGATCCGTTCGAAATTATATTAAAAGTTGAC
This sequence comes from Drosophila auraria, assembly GCA_008042615.1. Taxonomy (NCBI): domain Eukaryota; kingdom Metazoa; phylum Arthropoda; class Insecta; order Diptera; family Drosophilidae; genus Drosophila; species Drosophila auraria. The sequence goes on along the minus strand of VNJW01004164.1, from coordinate 85,797 downwards.
TAATATCTTACTATAATTACGCTTGTTTGAGTAAATTATATAGAAATAATTAACTATTTGTTTATACGGCTATGATACAGGGCACAAGTTTTCATTAATTAGCTACTTCATTAGAACCTTGAAAGAGACAACTATATGTCTTTTTTGGTTCGGATTTTTTTCGTAATGCGACTACGGTCAGACTGACTTAAAAGGTTAACAAAAACAATGGCCGGAATTCGCAGTGCAAAATTTATTTATTTCTGGAATCCTCATGCCAATACTCCTGCAGATTTTTACAGCTTTTCTTGTACATAGATTTTGTTAATTCATAATAATTGCAAGATTTCACGGCATAAAAACCATGCCACCGAAAATTTATTTATTTTGTTTATTTATTTTGCTTTTGTGCAGAATAGTTGCTGAAAATTATGCTAAGCCTTCAGCAAAAACCAATATATTTTGTGAGACCGTTTTGTCTAATGAGCAATCAATATACTATTTAGATACAATTTTTTGAATTAGAGTCGGTATATTCTATCGAACTCATTTTTTGTCTGGTATTTTTTTTCGATAAACCGATAAGTTTTTCAATTAATGAGAAATTAATGTATTAATCTCTCATTGAAAGTGCCGTATAGTTATCTTGCTCGCACTTAGGCAAAACCCTATGGTTGCTGTCAAGCCTTTAATTAATGAGCCAATTAATGAAGTTTTTAATACAGTGTCATAATGCTATTAAGGTCTATGTTTTTAATGGTACTATAATACTACATTTATGTTTCTTGTTCGATAAAATGCCACGGGCACACTTTTTTTTGTCACCGCAGGTCGTTAAAAATGCCATGGAATAAAAATTCTTTATATAATTAATATATGCAATGTAATAACCCCATAAAAAATGTATATCCTATATTGTTTTATATTATAAATATGGATAGAATATATGTAGCAATATACAATTTCAATTTACATTGTCTTCATATTCCAATCGTCATTGGAATTCATTGTCTGAGTAAAATTAATTAATTAAAATTCACGATACAGTGTCATAGCCCCATTAATAATAACTGACTGATAACTGGGAAAAGCAAAGTGCCCTAATTAGTAAGAGAATAAATTTCTCAAGTATTGTGTCTTTAAAATATTCCTTGTTTTTTCCTCAAAAATGTTAGGCCTTCTTTCGCCGATACTTATTCTTGTTTTCAATAAAGTTCACCAACTTATTTATAGCCATCTTTATAGTCGAAAAATATAATTTCATGGCAACAGATGCTTAATAACAAAATGAGAAGAAACAGCGCTAATCACTTTCGGGTTTGACCCAAAAGGCCAATTTAGATTGGTGTGGATTTTAAGCAATACAGCGAAAATTATGAGCTCACCTCATAAAAATAACGCCACAAGGAATTTCCGTATATTCATGCTTAAATATATATTTAATCGGAGGCCCAGATTCCGTTTGATCGCTGGTGCGTGGCAAGTACCGCAAAACGCAAACCTCCTAAAAACCACATTTGCATACTTAATTAATTCAACCAAAAAAAAAAAAAAGAAAAATACGAACACACACCGAAAACCCCGATAAATATGCAGGCAAAAATAAAGATAAAAAATGAGATGAAAAAAGACCGGAGAAATACACAGAAAAGGCAAAAACAAATATCACAGTATGTACTCTAATTTGGTTGTCAAAACGACTTCAGTTTTAAATGAATTCCATTTAAAAATGGATTTCGTTTTTTTTTTTTCTCTCTCTGCCTGCTTTTTCGGTTGTCTTGTGGTGAGTCAAACACAGGCGCCAAATGTTTTGCCTATTTAAAAGTTAATAAAATCATATTATCAATAAGATTTATGGGTTCAGTCGGGGAAAACACGTAATACAAAAGACCGGGAGAGACGCAGGAAAAAAATGAAGCAGCGAGGCGACTCTCAAACGAGAAACTATGCGCCTTAAAATATATAAATTTTAATTAGCCGAACGATATTTGAGAGATCAAGATCGAAATCGACTTGGTGACTTGGCGGAGATGCTGCCTTCGAACGGGCGCCGGGGAAAGGGGCTTAGAGATCGTGTCCAAGTCGTAGTTGCTGGGCTTGTTTCACTAATTAAGCCAAAATGGGCGCGTGTTTTTCAAAAATCTCTTTTTGGTCTTTGCATGATCTTTAATAATTTCGAAATATTTGTGGTATCTGTCGGCTCTCGGTGTTGCTGGTGTCTTTTTTTCCCCTTGTGGCGTCCTCTTCCAGTGCAGCGCACTGATCTTGATCTTGGCCTGATGATATCCCGCAGTGTGAAATATTTTTTGATGAGAATTTATCATTTTTGTATGCCAACACCCCATTGCCTCTGTTTTGGGCTTGTTCCTGGCTTTTTATACCCTTACGGATGGGGTTTATATGCTTTTAGGGGATGTATTTAGCTTGATACTAAGCTGTTAAGTTTTGTAAGTGAGTGACAGTAAGTAAATTAATATCAATGGATCACATTAGTATTAAGGAACTTAGCAATTACCCAAATATTTAATTAATAATATTTATTCAATCTTATTTTCAATAATCACTGTGTAGTTTTTCGAACCATTTATGTTGTTAGTTTTAAAGCCAATGTCCCAAAAATATTTTTAAATAATTTATTAACCTTTATGGTTTTAATACCTTCAGAAATTATATCAAATTAAACATTAAACTTCGACAAAGTTAATGTCAAAACAAATCGAATAAGATTTCTTTTTAAATATATTTTCAACAAAAAATTTTTAACAAAATTCAGATAAATGCTTAAAAAACCAATAAAACCAATAATATATATAATTATTTAAGTTATTTTAAAACTGATTGAAATAAAGAGTATTTCAGACTCTGTCTAGTTTTATCATAACCTTTTCTCCTTGTTTTTTGTCTTCTGTCGATCATAAATTGGTGCAGGCTCTGGCGCAGGTCCCTGGCCAGGTTGACATGCCAAACTGCAGTCAACAGTCGCCAGTCTTCAGTCTACGGTCTTCAGTCTTTAGTCTTCTCCTTCGGGTCTCCTGTCTCCTATCTTCCGTCTCCTGTCTGTGCCTGATAAGCATCTTTGGCCTTAGTTCCAGCATCAGCTTCGACACACAGAGAAAAATAAAAAAATCATTTAAAAATATACAAATCATAATTAAACCACATACAAAATATAGTAAATTAATTATTAATTATAATACAATAATATTTTATAGTAAACTTGAATAGTTTTGCATTTGCAATAATTATTAATTAATTGCTATTTTTCCGCCGTGCAAAATTCCAACTCCTGATCGAAGTAAGTTCTTTCTGGCTGTTCTTGGGTGCTGATTACTAACCTGGATCATAATGATCCAACCGAAGCTGGTTGCTGTTTGGCTCTTGCTGCCATGGAGGATGATGATGAGGATTGAAGGCGAGGCGGATTCTCGCGGATTGGCGCTCAAATTTCATGAGCTGATTGTGCTACTTATACGAAAAGGCAACAAAGTCTACTTTTTGATGATCTACAGAGATTGTAATTGTTTGGCTGTGGGAAGGAAGTCGCCAATGAGATTGGAAAAACCTTATAAAATCGAGAGAAAGTATATTTGGAATGTACAATTTAATTGGGAAGAGTCGGTACACTAGCAACCTTTCATTTCTACTCTGAATTCGAAACATTAAGGTATTCTTTAATTAAAATAAAGATTATTAATAAACATGTTGCTTGCATTAACCTATTGATATATTTAGCTACAGGAAAAACATTTTTACAATGGCAATCAGGGCTTAATATATTAAAATTATTAAAAAATACTCAATAGATAAATTTTGCAATCTAAACTCTTAATAAATAGTTTCTCCTGCTTCCATATTTTCTAATTTCTTAACCAATTAACCCACAAATAATTTCTACTCGCATATAATAGTGATAATTCCCCAATTGCTGCCATTAATTTCACAGAAATGCCTTGGAAAAATAGTTTTCCACGTTCCAAATAACTAAAATGGAACCAATATTCCTCCCCTCGCCTAGCCAGCATTGTTCTCTTTGGTGGGCCTAACTTTAATCGATGATATTAATTCTCGGCAGTTGCGTCTTCATTGAAAACTATTTAAGCCAAATTGTTGCGCTATTTTGTGCACATGATTGTTACAAATTGTTCAATTAAAGGCTTAAAAGCGGCTCAATGGGCCGCGGAGAGCCAAGAGCCCGGCTTCTCGGCAGAGTCTGGAGGCTGGCTGGACTTCAGGGTCCGGTGTCTGGAGCTTGGAGTCCACTCCACTAACTCCACTGATAATGGATGTGCGTTTAAGCAGGTCCATGATAAATTATCGCACAAACAGCAGGTGTCGTGGGGGAAAACCGTGTGAGGATCTAGGGGAAATCTTTACTCAGATTTTTCGCCATTTCCTTTGTTCGCACAATTTATTAAAAGCGAAACTTTTCCTACTGCCACAAGGAAATAAATAAAGCCACAGTTGGCTGCTGCCTGCCTGCTAGTTGGGACTAGTTGGGGCTAGTTAAAAACCCAACTGCCATGACCTAAGGCAATCAACTTTAGTATCTCTCCACCTCATTGTTGCCGGCGATGGGCAATTAGGGGCGTGATTTTCCAACAATTTGCGCATTTTTAGCATAATTGAAGTCGCAATAAAAGTGTTAATTAGTTTTTGCATTTTATCCACTAAGCCACCACCATCCGCCACCGCTGCGACGCAACCCTTCCTTCCCTGGCTTGATTTAGTGCAACCAGCCGCATAATTTATGACAAAATTGTATAGCATCCGCTGATTGAATCGAACTGAAATTGTACTGCAGCCGCCACACACTCATAAATTGCTATTCATATTTTGTGTGCAATTAAGCGTAAATGTACCTGCTGATTATTGTGATTTTCGCAGCTTACTGACACAGGCAGTGGCTGGATTTATCACAATTAATTAATTAGTTTCGGAGAGATTCCGGAATTTAGTTGCGGAATATGCTGACATTTTGGTTACGTAAATTATAAATTAATTGGTGCAGTGGGTTTTCGGAAGGATTGGTTAATTTAATTGGATTTTAGGCAAACATTTTGGTTTAAAAATATTATTTTTAAGCAACTTTATGACAAAAACACGCAAAGACAAAAATCAGGGTGTTCCTGATGCTCACCAGCTTCAACATTATAAATAAGTATTATTTTATTTTATGCGGATATTATACAAATATTTATTTTACCTTAAAACATTTCCTTTTATTCATTTCCCTGGCCAACATTTATGTCTTAAAATTCCCTCATTTTTCTGGCTGGCATTTCTCACTTAATTTTTGGGTTTGTTATACTTAAGAGGGTAATTTGTAATTCTGTCCCAAAGAAACGAGAACCACTTTCAGTTCCGACTCCAAAGCCATCATCAACTCCATCAGCCTTCCTGTCCACGGACCGCGTTGAATAATTGACAGCGATAAGGTACCGCATTGCGCTGACATGTTTCTGGCATTACAAAAGGCATCTCCTTCCTCTGTGATCCCTGATCCGTGATCTGTGCTCCGCGGTTCTCTCTTACCCCAGCCAGGAGACCACACCTTCGGCCATCCTCCGGGTGTTGGCACGCGAATTTCACACCAATTCCAATTACACGGAGAGAGGCGACGGACGAGGCACTTGTCTATGTAAACATGCTCCACCTACTTGGTTCAGCCCCTAAAACCATTTTGTGAATTTGATTAATAAAACCAAGAACCAGACAACAGATGCAAGCCAACTGATAAGGAACATGGTTTACACTAGTCGAAATTAAAGACATTTATAGCCAAAGATTATAGATTAAATAGAAAACAAATTCAAGCAGTAATTCTTAAAGCTTTATTATTTTTTTTTTATATATTGTACTAAAATCTACGAGCAAAACTTTTAAAAAAGAGAATATACGAATTTTCTTCTTGAAACTACTATATTTTATACAATAAATATGATCATTGAACTATAAACCTTAACAAGGCTTTTTTTATCCATTTTCTAATTTAAAAAACTTTATTAATAGAAGATTTTAAACTAGATCTACACTTTAGGAACGACTATAAAATCCTCCTCTGAGTGTACCTCTTGTAGGGGAGAGACCTGAGATCAAAAGGGGCTGGTGGTGCACCAGACCAGGCCAAAACCAGACTCTGGAACTTCAACGGAGTCGCCGCGACGTGTTCTCATCGTCAAGTTGTTGTCTGCTTTGTGGCCGTTGCCGTGTGCGAGGAAAGCTAATCTTTCAATTATAGACAATTTGTCAAATGCCTGGGAACGGGGAGGAGAACTGACTTAACTGGCTGACTGAACTGGCTGGCTGACTGAACTAGCTGGCGGGGATCCGATGTGGGGACACTTTATATTGTGGCAAAGAGGTATAGGGAACACTACGCAGGCGACAGCGACAGCGACATCGCTGACGTAAACGAAGTCGTCTGCGCTCAATCATAGACCCATTTATAGGCGTCGAATTACAAGAACAAACTAATCGAAATCATTTATCACGTCACCATGCAGGCTCTGCTCCTATATAAATATATGTTCGTTCCCCGATTATGGTGGGGGCAGGGCAATCAGCACCTATTGTCAGGCTCCGGAGCATCCCAGCATCCAGCATTCTCCGGAGCTGCGTCTGCTCGAAAGGAGATGTTGAGTAATATGATTAATTGGTAAATTATTGGAACTAAAAGGTGGCCCCTTTTGTTGAGCGATGCCATGGGGCTCCTCCATGAGAGTGAGCGTGGGCGGAGGAGGTGATCGGAGAAAGATGAAATAACACTGGCTTATCACCAGATGCTGACAGCCAAAAGTTTCCGGGGAGGAGGAGAGTTTATTGATGATGGCTTTTGGGGGAAGGAATTTCAGAATGAGATGGTTGTGTAATATTAAGGAAAAGTTTTGAGAATTTTATTAAGAATATAATTTTTCCATAAATAGATTATGTATTTACAACATTTCTGATTTTTTTCCAGGTATTTGCCATTAAAATGATGATGATACTTATGATATTCTTTTAATAATTTAAATTTATTCTTGATTTTTGCGACCCATGATTGCCTTACTTAAGTATTTATTAGCTTTACTTATTTTTTAATATTAAATAAGAGACTTTAGAAAGTTTAACTAATTTTATTGAACGTTATTTTAGTTGCTGACTTAAAATTGTAACAATCATATTTTCGTTGTAAGCCGATAACTCTTAAGAATTAATAACTAAACTTAAAAGCTAACTTCTTAGGCTTTTTTTAATAGAAAAGAAGTTTTGCCGTTTCTGTTTCTAATTACAATAAAACTGTATTTTAATTTATTCAAAAATTAGAATTAGTAGAGACCCGATTTAAAAATAATTAGTGGATGACCAAAGGTGACTCCTATTCATTATCCAGACTGAAACTTAAATACAGACTTAACTTAAGCTCACTCCAGGGCCCGGGGAACACCTATTCGCATTGGCAGTCCCAGTGAGGAGGTAACCCATGTCCTCAGGTATAATGCCCCTTCCAGAAATCCACACTAATTGCTGGCAATTTGTTACATGCCAAGAGATTGGCCCAAGTCAGCCAGTTGCCTTCAGCGCGTTTGGCTGTAATGAAATTTAATTATGTTGTATATCAACTTATTTGCATATCGAGGCACAGTTAAGGGTTTCGACCAGATAACGACTCTGCTGGAGATGATTCTCTCTGCAGAAACGAATGAGCTTCCTTTTCTTGTTCCTCTTTAGCTGTTTCTGTTCTGTTTTAGCTTTTGTTTCTTTTTTTCTGTTTTCGGAAAAGAATCTGTTCCTTAATTCGCAAACCACAAATTCGTTTTAATTGCCGACAAAAAATTAGATTTCGTGTGCAAAAAAGTAACAATTGTAGTGTGCAAATATTTTTGTACTATTTTTTTTCTGTTGTTAGGTTGTACTTGCGAAGCGGAAATAGTTTGTACCGGGCCGCAAAAGACGGGCCACGAACAGAAATTGGGGGAAACAAACACCAACTGTAACAAGATGATGAAGAAGCCAGATCCGAGTTGGCTATAACTGTGCGTTGACCTTTTTCTTTTTTTTTTTTGGTTGCTGGTCTTGGGCCTCTTTGATAAATGTGCAACATTTAGACGCGATTTGGGGCCAAGATAAGGCCGATTTTGAATACGAATTGCGTGTGGGGTATTAAGGGTATGATCGATGGCGGATGAGGTTTCAGTATTAGGCTTGAATGGCCTCAAATTAATGGAGATGTCGCACTGGAATGCTTAAAATTGATATGCTTAGCTTTGACTAATGATTTGCTGTATTAAATAACAAAAACTAGTGATTTGCTGTATGAAATTATATTAAACTGATTAAGTATTAAATAACAGTTTTAATTAAAGGTTCAAGTAATTTTAAAATAATTTTAGTTGCTTTTTTCTCCTATTTCAATTCAAATTTATATAGTTATCCATTTTATCTTATATATTTATTATATTTATTATATTTGTATTTATATTTACTTCTTTAAGAAAATTTATATTTATCTTTTCAATCTTGAAATATACTTGTATTTTGTATATATTAATAAAAGAAAACTGATTTAAAAATTGCATAAATTCTTAAAAGAACTTTTATTAACATTTATTTACAAAACCAAAGCATTTTCTTCCAATCCGAATTTTTGGTATGTGCTTCTTATCTTCTATTAAAAAGCAAAACAACTTCAATCAAGGGTATCCTCCGATTTCACCCTTTCAAGCCCAGACTTTCCCACCTTGAAGCTTGCCAAAAAAAAGAAAAAAAAAGAAAAGTAAAACAGGGAGGAAAGAAAACAGAATCTTTTTGTTCAAGCTGCCGCTGCTTGTTAAATGTTTGTTTTAGCGTTTTTAATTGCTTTACTTATTTATTGGTTGGCTCATTCCGGGTGTGCGAGTGTGTGTGCCTGTGCCCGTCTGCTTTTCTGTGCTCTTTAGGAGTTACCAGTTCAGTTCATCTCGCGACTGGGCGCCATCAAAACGAATGACTTAGGCAACGAACTTGGTCCAGGCAATTTGTTCGTATGCGAAAGCTAAAGAAAAGTTGGCACAAAACGAAGAAGATGCTGTCGCTGGAGTTGCCACCGACTGGCTGCGAAGATTTCAATCAATAAATCAATCAATAATTGTGAAAGCTGAACTAAGAGAGTGTCCATCTGCGTGGCAAGGCGTTCTCCTCTCTCAGCCTCTTAGCCTCTCTCTCGCCTGTCCAACTGTCCGAGTGTCCCCGTCCATCAGTCATACGCATATTTCAATTAACATTTTTTTCTTTTTCCCATATCCCAGCAATCCGGTTCGCTGCGGTCTGGTTTTTATTGATGGAGCACCCCGAACACCATTTTTGCGCCTGTGAAACAATTACATTTTGTCAGCCTTTTGATGCTGGCGCCATTGTCTATAAGTATTTCTTGGCGAAACGGTAGCCGCTCTTCTGCTGCCCATGTGAAGCACAGCCGGCGGGCTTTTAAGGCATAAAAAAAGCAATTGAATTGAATCCAATCCAAATCCAATCGAATCCAATCGAATACAACCACCCACCATCATCTGCGAGCCTCGTAGCCAGACAATGTAAGTCCCCTACTTGGCACACTGACTCGGACAATCACATGTGTCCGATGGTTAGGATAAACATAAACTCTTTTATGTGGCCAACACTGGATACTCTGGTGGCTAATGGAGTACCTCAGGCATGGTATAAGCTTCAGTTTTGGATTTTATATGGAGATTTAGCAGCTGGAATTTTTTTAAAGGTAGATTTTGGTATTAATACTTCGTTAATTATATAAAGTCTTTAATTTTTAAGCAAGTAAAATTCCTAATTATAAATTATTTGTAGTAACAAACTTAGATCTTTGTCAAAAAATATTTAAAATAAATAAAACGTTTGGCAAGTAATAAAATAAATTTATATAAAGAAACTATATGAGAATGAATTAATAATAAAATATTACAAGGTAGAGAGATATTGAGGAGTAATAAGCTTTTATAAAACACTGAATAAAAAAATTAGATATTAATGCAAAGTACAGATTAAAAATTTACATTTTTATAACAACTAATTTTGATTTGCCATGTTCACGCCAATATTCCAACACATTAATTTGCTTTGAATTTAATTAAATTTTAATGCAAATTTCCTTAAGTAAGATATCTTCTAAAGCCAGCTATAAGCGCTCTGCAAGGGCATATCCACTTCGCGTTTGCACTTGGCACTCCACCAGCACTCCCCCACCGCCCAACTCCACTACTATATCTACATATATATCTCTTTTGTGTTTTAATTTTTTTCTTCTTATTTTTTTGACATTTTTGTTAAGTCATCAACGCACACGGCGGGACGTCGCGTTCGCTTGGATCTGTGCTCGCAGTTTCGAGAGTCTCGTGTTGTTAGCTGTGACTGATTAATTTGGCTATTATGGCATTTGGCTTTTATGCGCACAGTTGCCCAGTTACCCCGCCAACCTGCCCAAAAATCTTCGATCTCCATCTCCGAGCACCGATCGCCGTTGGATTTTCTTACCCATTTTGTTGGATTCGATCGATTCGATTCGTTCCGATCTTCTTCTGCCTTGTAGCATGTCAAATAGATTTCTTTCGGGGCTCTCGGGGCCTCAGCGCAGAGCTCATAATAGACCCAGTTAATTGCTAATAGCCGACGGTGCAGATTTCTGTGTCAGCCGAACGTCAAATGGGAATGCTTATTAAAGATGTTGCTTTTTTTTCGTTTCGAATATTTTGTAATTTGTAATTTGCGTTCCGCGTTCGATTCATGCAAATTGTGCATGACGCTTCGCTTCGGTTACTGTTTGATGATAAACCATCATCAGCGATTGACCCAAAATATCTTGGTTGGTTCCCAAGAAAGATCCCTTAATTGTTCGCCCCAACAGATTTCTAATGGTGAAACCCATTTTTGATTTAAATTTGGGCGCGGCTAATTTATCCATCATTAACATATTGAGTTCGCCCCCTTTCCGTGTTTCCCTTGACGAACTGAACTGTATAATTAAATCGTTTGCGGAATTGCCAAAATACGCAAAAAATACAAAAAATATGAAGAAAAGAAAAGAAAACGAAACCAAAGTCCGAGAGTCACTTCATTTGTCAGGGGTTTTGGGTTGCCCGCTGCTGCTCCGTCTGCAATTATCATAAAATTTTATTGAACTGCTCCACTTTATCTGTCTGGGATCGCACCTCCATTCGACATTACCATCTCTGGCAGCGCTTTAAGCGCTGAAATTATTGCAGGCCAACAATAAAAACGCATAAACCTCAGAATAATGTGACTTATAAATAAGTTTAAAGCGCTGTCCGACTGGCTTTAGGGCAGGTGGGTATAGGAGGCTGGGGCAAAGGGTTTGTTTTATAAATCTAGAAAATATAGGGAGAAAATATAGCTACAAACTAGTCTGGAAATAATTGTATTAAATATATTGATTAATTAAATTTAAATTGTCAGTAAAAAATATTTAAAATGGCTTAAGCGTTTTAAAGATATTTATTGTACTAATTATTGAGATATAAATGGTCATTAGAAGAGTGTTAAATAGAGTTAAAGGTGTTTAAAAATATTTATTGTACTCTATTCAGCTTTTTTTATTTATCGTTTTTGTTTTTTTGTTTGGTTAAGTTTTCCAACGTCAAGATTTAACTTCAAGACCTATAAATTCAGAATAAACTAAAGAAAACTAAAACTAAAAGTAAAATTGATAAAGTTCTTAAATCTTAGGGACTAATTAATAATTAAATTATAATAAAACCATTTAAATACTTAAATATTTAAATACATTTAGTAATTTATTGTAGAGTATTCCCATTTTCGTTTTGTCCAACTGCAAAACCTTAACCTTTTCTTATACGCCAGCGCGTAAATCACGACGGGGCACAAATATTTAGTGTTAATATCATAAATTGTCACAAGTTGGCCCCAATTTGCCTTGCGTATTATAAATTTGCATTCCCCAGAATCGAGGATAGTGGGGGATTCCGTGATATTAAACGCTCGTGGGCGTCTCTCTGTCCCTGGCACATACGACTGGCGCAAAAATGGCAAATTGAGTTCTAATGGGAATGAGATGGCCGGCCTCCCTTCCACCCCACCGGGATGTCTCTCCCTCTTTGCCACCGATTCTCCACCTAAATCTCTCTTAGCACTCTCAATATTTTTAAGGTTTTCAGCATTTTCAATTAGACCTCTGAACTCGGCTTGGACTTGAACGCTGCGCTTTTGCCTGCCACGCACAGCTGGCCCCCACAAGCTACGCCAAGTTGCTCCTCCTTCACCGACACTGAGAGAAAATGTGCTTTAAAAGTAATATTATTCTTAAATATAAACTATAATTTATTAAAAACTGGTGGTATTGAGTATTCAAGATGTTAAGCGTCGGATAGTGATGAGCATGAGGTCCAAGCACGCTTCTCTTTTTTTCCAAGATCTTTTAAAGTTTTTAGCATAATATTAAGCTTTAATTGTTTTATTTCTTTAAAAGTAATATTTGCATATACTTTTCTTTCGGTGTACAAAATCCCGAGTCTCTTTGCAACTCGGACAAGTTTTCGGTGCTTAAACTGCTTGTGTTTCGAATATTTTAATGAAGTCCATTGAAGTTTTGTGCGAGCGAAATTGCATTTATAAGCCGAGCTTAGATCTTCTTTTGCGAGCTGTTGTTTTTATGTTACTGTCAGTGTTTTTCTGGTTGTTGGGGGCTGTAACCGAAGCGCGTTTATTACAATCTAATGAAGTCGAGAGCCTGGCACTTAACGGTACGAAGAAGCCGCCTGTTGCTTGTTTGCTGTTTGCAGTTTGCAGTTGTTTGTTATTTTTCGAGTTTTTCCATTTTTTGTTGTTGTTGAAGTTACGCAATTATCGCGGCAGATGGGGCATTGAATTGGGGGTATCATAAACAGTTTGGCCAGCTGAAAAATATGATTTTGCGCCAAGACGTCGGAATGGTCATGAACTGTTGCCGGCCGTCGGACACTCAAGTTGTCTAATTTTTAGTGAGTGGTAAAAAGGATTGGCTTTGAAATGGGCAGGATTGAGTGGGGAATCAATTAAATTATAAACCTCTTTTAAAAGATGAATAAAAGGATATATTAGAAGGTAAGAAAACTGGCTTAGAATAATACAAATGTTATAAGAAAATGTCGCACAACCTGTACAAAATGGTAATATCGCATTCGAATGACATTTTGATGTGTGCTTTATTTTTATCAATTTATAAATTGCATAAACAATTACGTAACAAGGTAAATTAACCTCCCAGCGATAACTTACATCTGTTGGCTGCCACCGTAATAGCGAGTCCGGGAATCGGGGCTCCTCCGATAGGATGACACATCCGTTGTCTTGGAGTCGAGTAGCCCACATACGCGCCTGGCTACCGAATGGCCACCGCGCCAGCAGCATCCTAGACCCCGAGCCGAGATCTCCCCGAGCCGAAAAAATAAGCCAAGACATAATAAATAACCGCTGTCATTCATAATGTCAACAGTGCTGCCAACATTTTGTGCTGTTATCTGCGCCGCTCGCGCAATTCTGGCAACAGAAAACAGAAACAGCGACCACAACAACCACATTCTGCACATGGGAACGGGCGACTGGAGACAGGAGACTGAAGACGGGAGGCGGGACACCGTAGATCGGAGAACGGAGCACGGAGACATGGGAACGGAGCTGAGGAAGCCACTGCCCAGACAAAGTGGCTGTGGGTCTGGGTCTGCGAAATGCAACGAACCACATGTGAGCTTTTGCGAGAAGCCGGCGGAGGAGGGCGGTCACCATGGAGCAAAAGCCAAGAGCCACAGCGACCTCAGCACGGAGAGAAAGTATCGCCTTTTTTGTCAGTTTATTTAAAATTTTTTCCATATTTTTTTGAGCTTAAAACACTTACCTTTTCTTACTTAAAAACCTTTAATCTTTCGAATAAGTTTATATAATTTAATTAATTAAATTTATGGGGTTGATAATTTATAGAGGAATATTTCTAAAATTAATAAAGAGAACCAAAATACTTCCCCAGTCTTCAGCTATAAATCTGAAATCGGTGAGAGCAGAATGATTTCCTTTTAGGGTTTTAAAATATTATAAGTATAGGGAAGGACCTCAATTTATATGTAAAAATATTTACCTAAAAGTTTTTCATTATTATTACTATTTGTTTTGTTGATTAGTTATAGAAATTAAATACTAAATATTTATTAAAGAGGGAACGAAAGTAGGTCCCCAGTCTTGGGTTAATTATCCAAAAATCGCCAGGAACAGAACGAATAAGTTTTCAAACTAAACCTACCCTATTTTTTCCGATTAAATAAACTCTAATCCAATTATCCTCAGTGCATATTGGCCATTCTTTTGGCTCTTTCGCATCGTCTGCGCTTTGACATCTTACAGATCAATTCATGATAATCGCTGGGACCACCATGGACCACAAAACGTTCGGTTCGTTCGCATGGTGGAAACGTTTTTCTCTCCCAGCTTCTTTTTTTTTTGCCCATTTTTCCTTTTACCGGAATTTAACTGTTTTCGCTGGAATTGAGAATTTCCAAAGGCTGGAGTCACTGGAGTCTAGCATGTAATCGATATTTTTCGAGCCACAACGACAAAGAGCTGGAAAACTCATAGGCAGAAGTGGGAAAAAGGGTCAACTTATGTGTGTGCTGTTTTTTTTTTTTTACTATTGCAACATGCCACTGAATTGCAAGATCTGTATTTTTTCGGCTGAAATTATAGACATCAATATCGGAAGGCTACTGGTCTTGGTGGCCAGTATCTATTTCGATTTTTATTGTGGCGCAAATCTGCATAAAATTGCCAATATGAGGGAAAATTAATTACGAGCCGAAAGAAGGTCGTTACGCGGCTTCAACTTCAACTTGACTTCTGCACGTCTGCGAATGTAAATCATTTCGGCATGCCACGCTTAAAATTGCTCTGGGCTGAGCACACTGCAACAAATAATTGCAAAAGGGGGCCACAGAAGTTGGGAAAAAATTAAGTATTTAAGAAAGGAAAGATATTCAAAATTACCAAAGCCAAAAGTTGAAGTCAAAGAATTTTTTTCTACTGTTAATTTAGGTTGAAAATGTAAATTGATTTATTTACGTGAGAAAATATTTTTAAATAATCTTTTTAGATATTGCAAAATATTTAGCAACATTTAGCTGTCACTTCTAAGCCTGAAATGTTTTAGGGTGGATATTTTCCATATAAATCCTAGTTCTCACTGTGCAGGCTCTTGAGCTTTACTTTATTTTCTTTAGCTTCCTTTGTAGTTTTCTGTTTTGAAACTAACTCAACGCTCATCGAGGCATTGTGCCCTCTAACCCTCGGAACATAAATCCAGCAGCAGCCTAAACGGAGGCAGTCGAGTCGCAGATCCAAATGGACGAGCAGAGACAGACAAGTGGCAGCATTCCATTGCCACGGCACTCGACTGGAGCAACTGGAGGAGAGCAGCTCCAGTCCAAAGGCGTCCGGAGAAAAGCAAATAGCACAAAGGTTTGGCTAGGGTTTCGGGTCCAGTCCTTGGGTCTGCGGCTAGGGCTCTTCGGGCATCGAGTGTGAATTGATTTTTTAGCCAAACACCCTGTATTAGGGATCGGGTATGCATATATTGGGATATTTATTTATTTTATTTAACAAAGGATAAAGGTTTAATTAAAAATCTTTTATATTATTTAAATTTATTTAATTATTATTATTAATTTTTTATTTTTCCTTAGAGTTCTAGGAAGCGTAGCCTATCCGTTACATATTTAATTAAAATCTTCAATATAAAATTGCTAAATTGCAATAAAATAAATCCAACTGTTAACTATCAAAGATGAATTTAAAAATAATAACAAATATTACAAAATCAACCTTAGGATGCTATTTATTATAAAAAAAAGCAGTTCCAAGTACAGATTAATTTTCTTAATAAAATAAAAATATATTCATAAGATCAGGGCATCTGCAATGCGAATTAAACGCAAAGCAAACTTATTTTTGCACACAAGTGCACCTGGGGAAGTGGCACAAAAGAGGCCAGGGCGACCTTAGTAAAATAAAGAAAGGCGGTGCAGTCCCGGGGCAAAGGGTGGCGGATGGAGGAGGACCAGAAGTCCACAACGAAGTGCACCTGAGGGCCCCTGTGCAGTTGGGAGCCCTAGAGGGCCTCCGGTCTCCAGCTCCTGCCTTAGATCTGGCAACTAGAAAAGAGCTCAGAGCTCTCAAAGCTGCTCCATTCCATTTGCATATGTTTCGGCAATTCTGTGCGGAGCCTGCGAAAAATGATTTGGCGATCGGTGGCTGGTCGCAGCCCGGACACTCCATCAATTCGTGATTTTTACGAGCCCAATGTCCATGCTCCATGATGCATGGTATGGTCTTTGGAGCACCATTTCCATTCCCAGGGCAGAAGCTACTCTGTGCGCATGCGCAACGAAAGCATCATTTAACGCGCATTTAGCATGCAGACACTCGCCCGGCTTTTGTCTTATTTTTCGTCCCCTTTTGCGGGCAATTTTTTTTGTATTCTTTATTTTATTTCAGTTTTTTTTATATTTTTCAATTTTATTTTTGCCATCATCCTTTTGGCTGCGGCTACTGAAGTAGCTCTCGATGCCTTGCCCCCGGGCCAGCGACTGTCAGTCATTTGTCCCAGACGGAGCGTCGTCATCCTCTGGTTCCCAGTTTCCCAGTTCACCAGATTGCAGGCTTCTCGGTTGCCCCGGCTTAGGAGTTTTCATCCTCGCCCAGTTTGGGGGCCTGTCTTTATGTAAATTAATTCAAGTATATGGATATATATTTTTTACTCTCCTCGGAAACATCGTTTTCCAATGGTTTTCTTTTGGTTAGGATTAGCAATTCGTAGGAATGTAAAATTTAAATTAAATTTATCAGATAGAAAGAGAAGAAAGTAATGTTACAATTGACTTAATAGACAATTTGTTAAAACCAATTGCCTGGCATGTAATTATTTTTATAGATTGAAAGGCGCCATTTTTATACTCCAGTTATTGCTCTTTAATTATGAGCCTTTCCCATTGATCCTTTCTAACAAGATATGCCCTGGAGCTGATGATTTACGGCTTTCATACAAAACCGATACTCGTACTTTCGCAGCATCTTCGGGCAGAGAGACCCGCACAAACGTCTTAGATTTATATAATACTAAGACGCTGTTTTACAGCCGCGGCATTAATGTGTTTCTCTGTTTGCTCTCGGAGTCTGTAACATAAAAGTCGATTAGGTGCTTTCTTTATTACACTTCATCCACCGGGTTATTCCTTTACTTAAATGGACGATAAAATATAAATGTGCCGTGCCCGCTGGCCGCTGCCACCCGAACATTTAAGGCTGAAGTAGCGCGGCAACGGAGGATTTATGAGTGCATTAGCGGTTGAGACGATTGAATTTGCAAATATTTCTTTACTTTTCTTTCTCTCTCCCTGCATTACCCGCATTTTTCTCAGCTGTGCTTTTGCCATCTTTGACTCGGCTTTTATGACTGGACAAATTTTTGTGCCTATAAAGAAATAGCAATTAGGCGAACGTTTAATTACGCCGCCGCACATTCAAGTGAAAGAAGCTGCTTAAGTATTTCCCACTCGGGTCGAACTACAGTATATATTGGTTTAAGGGGTTCTATAAAAAAATGTATCAATAGGTTATCTCATCTTAGAAATATATATCATGGCCTTGAACATAGCGAATATATGTTTTTTGTGCTGACGATTGATTAATTAAATTCTCTGAGCTCCAAAATCCATTTTGAATAAAACTTTTGGGGTTTAAAGATCTTTAAACTAATTAAATAATTTAAGAATCTAAAATTTCCATTGATTGTTGGTTTAAGGAACAATCAAGTTAAAAAATAAATATAAATGCTAGCTCAAAAACTTTATTAAAGCATCATATGTACTTAAATTTAATATTTCTTATCATACCTCTAAATAATCAGTCATAAAATAGAGTTCCTTTTATTTTTTTTTTATTTCAAACCCTAATATTTTTGTTACAACATTTTCTTACCCCTCGACCATTGCTGTGCTAAATAACCTTAGTTTCTTTCCCAATAATAATATTATTTAATCGAACCATTAAAGGAATATCTCCCTAATCACTATCTTGGAAGTGTGCTACATTTACCTGTCTCTATAAGCGATATCCACTGTATTTTCATCGTCGATTTCTACAAGTACAAGCGGCAAGAAATCGCTATCCAATTCCGATGCCAATGTCTTGTTGGCTTATTGGTGTTGGCGTGTTGTTTGGTCGACTCGGCAAATGATTTAAAGTGTTGCTTTGCATTACATTTATTGCCAATTGAAATTTGAAGTGCGTGAGAAAGTTGGAAATGGGCTGCGCTCGAGCTCCGGTCTCCGGGCTCCGGTCTCGGATTCATAGTGCCATTCCCCAGTTCTCTCCTACCGACCCGACCCCGAGAGTCTTGGTGTTCGGTCCTCTGCCTTTTTGGCCAGGGGCCGTGTCCGTTGCCTGTTTTGGCCTTTGTGCTGCGGGTTAATATGAGCTGAAAATTGGCTTGCTTAGTTTTGTGGTTGGTCGCTGGTTGGTTCAAACGCCATCGTTTGTGTTCGTTCGCCGGTGATTTGATAACATTTTTCAGTCTCAGTCGGAATGGAAAGTTTCGTATTTGCAGATGCTCCCACTCTCTGAATCTCTGCATTGCCGGCCTCCCGACTCCGGGTCGTCGTCTGGGTGCGGCAACAGATTTGGGAATCGTTTATCGCCTCCACTCCCCGCGCGCTCTCTCTCTCTCTCTCTGTGTATTAACTGGTATCCATCGTTTTTAGCCATTTTCATTCAAACATGTGTGCTGCATGTGCGACTATTTAAGTGGTTGGCCGAAATGAGGGGTGGTTTCGGCCACGGATGGCTCAGCTTATGATTATGATTATGGGATTAAAGAATAAAATGGATTTGAAGTTGAAAAAGTGCATATTTTAGTGGCTTTTTAGCAGAAAGAACATATTTGCTTAATTTGTTAAGGTTTTATTTTATTAATTCTATCTTAAACTCGACTTAACTGCATAAAGCTTTTTACATATTTTATGTTATATATGATTAAAAGGCCTTAACTTAGTATCAGTTAGCAAAAATTGATAAAATGAACTCAAAAATATTTCCTAAATGCAACATATTGCTTAAAAAATAAAGCTATTTTACTTGTAAGATTATTACCTTTGGTATTAAATATTTTAAAAAATACAAATACCATTAACATTTCATCAAAAATAATAAATCCAGTTTTTACAGGTCCTCCACAAGGTCTAGTCCCCCCATTTGGGAACACCTGCCACTCGCATGCGAAATACTTTGTGTTGGCTCCACCTACCCACAGGCCACAGGCAAATGAAGCCAATTAAATGCCTCGCTCGTACTCATTGCCTTTTGATTATTTCGCTTTTCTCTTACTTGTTTCCAATTGATTTGTTGGGAGGCTTCCATAGCATAATCAGGTACATAAATTGAGCCAGCCGAGCTGGCTCAGCTCGCGACGGGTTTTATTCGCTGAGGGGCGGTCCTCCGACTTGGTCTGCTTTTCAGTCTCGTCCCAGTTCCCGATGCATTCTGGCCTATAATTCCATCATTAGCTCAGCGTAAGTCCTGGCCAGCGTATTGAGACCTTGCCAATTGGCTATTTAATGGCCAGCACTAAATCCTCAAGGGTGACAACTTGTTGGGGACCCAAATCGGGTTGATTAGATTATACTGGAGCACTGGGAAAAATATTGGTATATTTCTATGAGTCTGGTCTTAAATATATTTAAGATAACCTTGATTTATAAATAAATATAAAAGTGACTGAATGCATAAAGAACACTAACATATAGTCTTGTTGGGGACAAGCCTCAGTTGAGGTTCTACCTCATCAGTAAGTGTTCAAAATAATGTTAGAAAATAAATAACAAATTAAAAAGGAACTAGATCAAACCCTTTATGATTTTATTATTTTTAAACAACCTAATTTTCTTGGTAGAAAATACTTTAAGTAATAATGGAAATAAGAGAAAAATCTTAATAAATATATAAACAATAAAACAGTAATCCTTATGCATTCTATACATTATAAAATATTTTTTGTTTTGAAGAATATATCATAAATAAAAAAAATACAAATGAAAAAATAATGTCAATACATCTAAGTCTTTCATAAAATAGTTTCCTCTTTTCTTGTAGAATATACCATTAATAATGAAAAAAATTAAAGAATAATGTTAAGATATATATAGCTAATAAAAAAGGAATTATATTAACCCTCTGAATTTTTCATAAAATAGGTTTCTCGTTTATTGGTAGAACATACCATAAATCATAATAATGCAAATGAAAGAATAATGTTAAAAAATATAAAACAAATAGAAAAGTAATTAATCGCTCTTAATTTTTCATAAATTAGTTTCCTTTTTTTGGGAGAACATACTATAAATTATAATATAAATAAGACACCATAGCATTTTCTTACCAAGACAAGCCAAAATAAAACCCTTCAACTTACGCTTAAAAAACCAATTAAACCTCAAAATGTATGTTTCTCGAAATTAATGATTTTTTTACGTATCCCGTATATCTAAAATATTTACACACCTCCACTTTGTTATGCTGTTGTCTGCCATACTTCGTCGTATTTCATTCCGCTGCGCTCGGTCCTCTGTGTACATGGCTTTTAATGCCCGCCCAACTTGTTATATATGCACATGTTCGATATAATGGCAGCTGGAAGGCAAATTAACAGGTGGAAGCAACAAAAAGAAGAAACCGCAAATCCAATACAACAAAAATCGGACAGCTTGCTTTGGCGATTGACCAATAAACTTGCAGCTTCATATCGGTTGACGTTGTTAGTTATAGTTTGTTATTGGTTGGCTTTCGAAAAATTCGCAAAAAGGTTGAAAAAAAACACAAAAAAAAAAAACGATCGCTAAAGTAAAACGACAACTAAATAACGAAAACTCCTCGCCCAAAAGTGAAACCAGCTTCGGATTCGAGTTAGTGGTGGTCGCCGCTGGATGCTGCTGCTGCTGTGCTCTTTACTCAAACGGGGCCTCATCATAATTTCCATTTTTGCGGTCAGGCTTCGTCCAATCAGCGCTTTGCACATTAGCTGCAAAAAAAATGAAAAAAACACGACTGGCACAACAACAGCAGCAACAATTGCAAACACATGTTGATTGCATTTGGCTTTTGTTGTTGCCGTCGTCAATTGCAAGTTGCAGTTGTTGCTGCGACCGCCGCTGCTGCTGCTGCTGCTGTCAGCCATTAGCGCAACAGTGTGAAATTCGATATTAGTGCAATTCATTTTCAACAACTAATTTTTTGCCAATCTCTCAATCGTTCAGTCCAGCAATCTGTGCAGCGTTCACCGATTTTTATTTCGATTTTTGCGCTTAATTAGTCGGAAAATATTTTTCCCTTGCTTTTCTCTCTGTTTTTCTGTGCCTTCTTGATTTTTTTTTTATGATTGAAATGATTTTGTATTCCAATTAGCACTTTTTGGGCTCTTAAAAGGCTGTTAAAGTGAATTGAAACTTTTAAGGGCAGCCTTTAGAAAATCATGTGTTTTCTGAGATTAAAAAGTTTCATATATAATTTTCAGCTACTACTTTTTCTTAATTTTGTATTTATATCTTTCAATTTTTCTATAAGATTAATTATTTCAATAAGAGCCTAAGTTAACTTATAAATTTATTGAGAAATACCTTACTATGAAGCCTATTGTGTATAAATGTAAAAATAGGGGCTTATCAAGACAACATTGATTTCTTTCCTTATTATTAGCTATCCAATTTTTCCTTTTTTTCGATATCGCTAGAATTAAGTGAAATTCTTCAGTTTTAGACAATTTTTTATTCGCTCATTAAGCTAAAAAGAGCCTGGTCTTCCTTTTGCTTTTATTTTTGTATCTCCTTGATTTGTTTTACGATTGAAATTGTATTTCTATTGCAATTAGCGCATTTCTCGCATGATTGAAGGCTGCCAGAAGTCTAGTCGTCGCGGGTCAATCCGCAAAGCACATTTAAAATTCATTTTACCTCTCGGGTGCGTTACGCCCCAGACACACTCTTAAAGTTTCGGTAAGTCCGAGACTCGGGAAGACCCGTTCTCAGCAGCAGTTTTTCTTACCTTTCCTCGGCTTTCAGTCTTTTTACGACTTGCGCGTTTTTAATTACAACTACCGGGCATTGCGGTGTCGTGGCCTGAGAGAGGTGAGCCGGGGAAAGGGGGAAATAGACAGCCGTTGACGAGTTTTACGGATTGCACACACACACACTGCGAAAATCTTCGGGCACTTCGGGCCACATGTTTGCCTGCTAATTCCAAAAGTCTCGGTCAAAAGGTTTTGATTGGTGTTAAGGCGTAGCAAAGTGGCAGTCCGTTGGATATATTGCCTGATTTCCCAAGAGTAAACAACTGACGAACAGGTGCAGGCAGGTGCAGGTTGGCCCGCGTTTGTATTGGCATTTGTGTAATCCAAAATTATGGTCAGGTTTTGGATAAACGAGCAAAGCACCGAGATTGACAAAGGTTACTAATTAGGACGTCTGTCTTGGGCAAGCTAGTTTGTATGCTAATGGGGGAGCGAGTGTACACACATTATGTCCATTGAATATTTGCTTTTTAACATTGATTCTTAGGGGTCCTTTGAAATGCTAGGTGCTTCAGTAATGGAAAGTGATCGCTGATCAAGGGGTTTAATTTTTTTTTTTTAAAAACTACTTTTCTAAGCCTTAAAAATAAAATTATTCAAATTAATTTAATGATTCCTTTTATCCTTCCTTTTATAATATATTTTATATTTTATTTTATTTATATATTTTATATAAAAAAGTATACAAACTACATATGCTTATTTATTAAATGAGAAATAACATCTATCCTCTCCTCGTAACTGATTTAATCTAAATTTAAGCCCGGTTCCCAGAAGTAGACATTGAAATTTAGAACAAATTAATCTATATAGTTCAGATAAGCACAGGTGCGTTGGATAACCCAAATCCAGTTCCCAATTTTAAAAACCTCATAAGGTTTTGTATACCATTTGCATAGCCCCAATTACAAACGTTTAAATATCGCTTGTTTCTTTGTTATCTTTGCCCCAGATCCGATATATCTGCTTATTAATCAACGGTCCATGGACCATAATAATTTAAATTGAGCCAGTACCACAGGTTGAATCCATAACGAAAGCTTTACGGATTAACCGAGAGATATCTGAGGATTTCTATCAATGTATCTTGCGGAGAAGAGAAACCGAAATCCGAAATGCCCTTTGGCCAAAGTTTTTTTTCCACACCGATTTCTGCTGTGAACAATATGGCTTTTGATTGCAACTAATTGTTGTGGAAAATGTAAAGAAATTTATCAAACGCCCATAAAAACTATATCAACAGCATTTGGACTCGGACTACACGCCATTCGTTTGGCTTTCGGGGCTTAGGCCATCATTCAAAAAGATCTCGAAATAGGAGCCCCGGGCTTGAGCTTGTAGAATCGTTTATAAATTATGAAAATATATGTACATAATGCATATAAGCACGAGTTCAAAGCGCACCGTTTCTTTTTCTCTCCCATAAAAATATGAAAAGCGCTTTTGTTGATTATTAATTTATTAAAGTGAAGAAAAAAAATGAGAGATCAGGGGTACAAATCGTTTCTTATACAGATTTCTGTGTCGCTGGCTGCTGCCGTTTCGTTTGGTATTCAGTGTTCGGTATTTGGTATTTTGTTGGCTGCAATAATTAAATTTAGATTAAGTTTTGGAGCCGCATTCGATTTGGAGGAGCTGGACAGTAGTTTAATGTATGCAAATTACACGCCATCGACCCCGATATATCCCCGATCGCCGACCCCATGGGAGCCCCATCTCGAACGAATCTGTCGATCTGTCGACATTGAGCCAAAGCCCTTTTGGACGTGACGAATCGATTTCCAAAACGAGACATTCGAGACCAACATTTCTCAGGTCTTCTGCTCCGCTCTCGGGGAATTTGTAACACTCTTCTCATAACATATTTCGTTTCTTCCTCCAGACTCAGACCCAGCCCGCTTTTTGTTTATGACCCAGCAACACCCATTTTCTCAACTTTTCGACTTTAATCGTCGACCGAGCTTCGGTTCGTTTTGTATAATAATATTTTCCCCCAGACGCTTTCCATTTTCTTTCTTCCTGGGCAAAATTTCGTGGGCGTTGCTAATTAGTAGCCTTTTTTCCTCATCTGATGGGTGGAAAATGTGCTCGATTTGATTTGTGGAAATTTATGGTGAACATTATCGTTTTTTCCCCTGGGATGCTTTTCGGCTTGGTTTACGATGTGCGAGCTGGGGGCCGAACGCATTTTAATGAGCCCAAATGAATTGAGTAAAACGACGCAGACGCAGGCGGCTTCCAAATGTGAGACCGAGCTCGGTTTTAGGGGGGAAATTAGGCAAATTAATTGGGAATTTCAAGGGGATCGAGCTCAGGTGTTTGGGGGAGGGATTACCTAAATTATGTTAAATAATTTATTAGCTCTTATGGTGTACGTATTACGAATATGATAGCTAGTCGACCTGGACTTTATTTAAAACATTTGGATAAAGAAAATATATATAGAAATGCTCTTTAAACTTTTATTTCAAGGAATTATTTTATTTAAGATGAAAATACTTACTGTAATGATTTGTTTTCCCCATAAAAGCATCCAAAACTTATTTAATAAGGTAAATGGATACTTTTAGAAAATTTGTTATTCTATGTAAAGTATTTACATACATACAAATACTATTAAAATTTAGTAATTATCACTGGTGTTCTTTTCTTTATTTCGTATTCAAATATTTATTGAAGTTAGATAAAATTTATACAAATTTAATAACATTTATTGGTACGGATGACTTTGTTTATTAAGCTTTATTGAATATTTCCCTTAAGTAAAATACTTCTTAAGTGAAAAGAGGATTCTCTTCTATTTAAAATAAATTTTAAGTGAGAAGAGACTTTTGATTTATTGATAAGCAACCTATAAGTATAAATTACAAGTTAGTAGATTACGTTCAATAAATACGCATTATCTGCCTCAACATCATCCAAGCTTATAATTAATTTATTTAATTCATAAAACTTGCTGTGCCATCGAAAGACATGATCACAGATCAGATATCAAGGAAGCAACGAGGTGTGCAAAATGCAAATAGTCGACTGATCGATTAACTAGCAGACAAAGAAATACGTATTTGTGTATAATATAAGTATCTTATCGTAGAGAGAAGGGGAATCACCACATTCGACATTCTGCTAGGTAGGCGGGCAATCATTTTTGGCCACGCTAATTTCGTTGACCTGCTGATTGCCCATGGAAATTGAAAATGATGAAATTATGATATTTCTTCCGCCAAAAACACATGCCAATCCGCCGAGATTGATACGTCATGTCAATCGTGATTTTGTTTGCTGGAACTTTAACATTTCACCGACGTGCCGCGATGCTGATGCCTATGCCGATGCCGATGCTCTGCGATGCGATGTGATGTGAGGTGATGTGATCGATGCAGGAGTTGCATCCTCCTCCCACTTTGATTCCACTCCCACCGCGGCGACGACTCCAACTTCCAATTCGACGGCACACACGTCATGCATGTTCATATACAAATTCGCTGCGCCTGATTACGAGCTCTCCGAGCTCCATGGATGGCTCGCTTTTTCCTTTCTGATTTTGTTTTTTTTCGCTGGCCCCGTGTGACTTCTACGACTATGACCCGAACGTTCAAAATTTGTAGCAGTGACCCCGCCACGGTGCAGCAGGAAGAGCAGCTACGAGCAGCGACGAGCAGCGACGAGATGATCGAAAACCCATTCGCACGGCTCGCTCATTGGAACGATGCCACAATATACTCGATGCTTGCAAATCAATTGGCCAGAGAGCATAGCCGCAGATTCTCCCAACAGCTATTTGTGCCGCCAGGCTCCAGGTGAACATATTCTGGCGGTGGCTTAATGAATTATAGATACCCTTTTTAAGCTTATTTAATTTCAAAAAGTCTTGATTTTTTCAAAATCAATATCTTAACTAATTATGGTTTTTACACAATATAGTTTTATAATTGAGCCATAGTTAAAACATAAAGTGTGACTAAATGTATTTTTAACCCCACTTCCATTACTTTTGTTCCGGCTCGTAGGACCAAAAATGTAAGGAATCATGTCCTATAACAAGAAAGCGGAACAATGCATACGTGTATTCACAGAACTTGGAATCGGGGAAATAATACAAGGTTAAATATATTGACTATGTTAATATTATTATACTATATCTTACTTACACTAAAGCAATTCTTAAATGTCTTGCCACCACTGATTTAAATATCACATAAATATTATTCACTGTCCCCACATTTAGTACATTAATCAATCCTATCATATAGCCACAAAATATATTAATCTTTTGTACGAAATATATTATCTTTCTCCAACATTTTTCCCCATATACTCCTAGTATCCTTCTCCATGTAAAGGGTATCGAAAACAGAGTCGAGCAAGTGCACAAAAGTTCGCGGGAACATTTTGCGGCTGCAGTTGATCTTTAGCCATATTAAATTAACCAAAGGCTAGGCCGAGGCCTATGATTGATCTGCGCGCTTGCCGTCGCGGCCGATTATACAGTCAATGTTGGTCAGGTCGCTGGCGGATCACCTGGTGGATCCGCTCGCTCGCTGGATGCCATGGCTGTTTAGTTGGCCAGGTCGCCTGGGTCGGGTTCCGCATGCATAATTTTCAATGTGTGTCGAAGATTTCGAGACCGGCCGAATGAGAATCTGACTATACGAATATAAATTTTAACATAGCTCTTATTGAGTTATTGCTGGCAATCGAAAGCAGCTCGCTGGGATCGGATCGGAATAGCCAAGGGTCCCGGGGTTCAGGCAAATGATGCGCACGTTCTTCGCTAAGGTTAAATATACCAATCAATGGTTGGCTAATAAAGTTATAAGGGCTGCGATATACATATACTCGGGGTCCATTAGGCTACGCTTTTTAAACTGTGAATATGGGAATTACCCCGGTTTGGGAGAGCTATTAGCCATTGTTTTCCCATGACAAATTGTTGGAAAATCTGAATAGTTATTATAAATTATAATAAAGGTGTTTGCACAAACTCTCTTTAAAATGTAGATTTATTTATAACTAAAACAAAATGTGGCTAGTTCCCAGATTAGCCCGTAATTGAGAACTTGGAATATTTATTCAGTAACGATATCCCGGGTTTAGCATATCGATGATTGAACTTGACATTTTAATTGGGGCAATTAAGTTTTATCGGCCTGGGTGTTAATATCAGCCTTTAAGATGCCAAAACTATAAAATATTTAATTGAAATTTCCAATATAATTGAATGCCTGCGCCACACCGTTTCTTAGCCATTAAAATCTCGCTCCTTTAACAAGACACTGCCAGGCTTCTCCTCTCGCATAACATGCTCATATAATTACACGCAAAATAATTGTTCTATGTGAGCGGCCGAGGGAACTGAATGCGAGAATCTCTATCTATAGAGGTCGCAACCCGTTGGATGCTACCTAAAGCGCGGAAAGAGCTCATGAAATTCAATGCCTGCCTTCGATTCTCAGACTTTTAGCCTTGAATTCCTGCGGGCTCAGCTATCGAATTACCAGTCACCTCCTCTCGCTTCTGCTCCAGCTCCGGCTCCTGCTCCTGGAGGGGATTCGCTTCTCTATGTGGTTGTTGTCGCATGTAATTGGCTGTACATTTCGACACCCCGGCGACAACAACTAAACAAGAAACAACAACTAAGACAACAACGCACTCTCGGTGAGCAAGAGTCGTAATGAGCTTGTACACACACCAGGGTTTGGGCCAACAAGGATTTAAGTTGGCCAACAGAACCCAAAAAAAATATACAAGAACATCTGGGGATTCACAAAAAACAATATATAAAAAATATAAATTATTTTTGCCTGGCTTTGAGCAGTTTATATTCAAGTATCAGTTACGGATGCAGATGCAGATCTGCCCAGTGGGAGTGCCGTGTCTCTTTCACCAACCACAACAAAATATTGTTTATGTAGAAAGCACAAAAGCTCGTTATGTTTAACCCGGCTTATTACCAATAAGACAAATCCTAATTATACAATAAATTCCATTTTGCATGCACTCGCGTTGCGGGTTTTCACCTCAAACGACGACAACAACGATGTTTGACTAGGCTGCTCTCTACGCCTCCGTTTCGTTCCAACTTGGCCAGCCTCTCCGCCCCGATAACAATCTCGCAAATTTCTGTGCGAACATTTGGCCAGAGAGTTTCGGTGCCGAATGCTAAAGGCTGCGTTAGCAGTTGCAGTTGCCACGGGACTTAAGCCAAAAGCACTGTGGTATTTGGTATAAAGAATATTTTTAAAATAATTTTTTGAAAGGAAAATCGAAAGCTAAAATTAAATTATAATTATTTATATCTTATTACTTATTATATAAAATGGTTTTATTGATTTTATGTCTTATTTTAACTATTAATAAAATAACAATAAATAGCTTCACACTGAATTAAATTAAATTGGGATTAGCTTTTGCATTTAATTTGCTTTTTAATTTATTTTGTTACCTTTTATGCATTTGTATATAAATTGTTAATATAATTCTCGCTTTTTTATAGCACTGGCCACACTGTACAGTGCCTTGGGACAAGGCGGTGCGGCGTAATAAAAATAAAACCATAGACTAAACGATAACACTGGGCGCGAGGCGAGGGGCGGTGGAAAAGTGGTAGGAAAACACTTGATGGTTAGGCGTGTTGCCTGTTGCGTTCGGTGTCTTGTAATTGTGTCTTGTTAATTTCGCATATTTGAGCCAACCGGCTGTTTACAGTTCGAAAGACAAGTCCCTGTCTTTATCATCCTCTTTCTGTCCGATAAACTCGGATTATTATTATTTTTAATAGATTTTAATTGTCTAATAAGCTTTAAGGAAATAAATGAAATGTGTGGAATTAGCTGGTTTTATTATGCTTTTACTATATTACTTGATTAGTTAAATGGTGATGCTTTCTTTTAATTAAGCTAAACAGAAAATAAGTTATAAAAAGCGCAGGGTATATATATTTTTAATAGAAAATGTATGTATATGCAAGTTATCAATATAAATATAGTAAATTTTTATCTGTATTCCTATTTAACAAGAGTAAGCTAACCTTAGCTAACTTATAATATTATTCATACCTTCCCCATCCCAAAACCACTTACAGCTCTAATTTTCTGTTAAAAATCCCTCACCAGCAGTTAAATAAATCAAGTAAACATAATTCTACCATGATTTTCTTTAACTTTGCCTAAGCCAAGAACGAAACCTTGTTTTGCACGTATCTAGCCGCTTTCATCTCCGGCTTCTGCCATATAATTTGTAAGTTGTCTCCTTGAATAGATTTTAAGAAATCATAAGGAGCCTCATTAAAAGTCCCGATAGTTTCCATGCTGATAGGACCATCATCATCCTCATCGTCATTGCCATCGCCATCTTCATCCCGGTGTACTTGGCAGTCTGGTTTGGTTCGGTGTGGTAGCTCTGACCGAATTTGTTGTGCCATTTGTAGCCCGATGGGCTGCTGGATATAAAATCTAATATCTTATGGCGTATAGCACGAGTTTTTGACAGGCGACTAGATAATAAAAAGCGACAAGTGGTTACCAGATGACTGGGCCAGGATCGGTAATCCTCCGGCCGCCGCCATCGCCGCCGTCGTCCAATTGCTCCGGAACGTGTTTGTAGAGCTGTTAATTAAATTAAATTAATTGCAATTTATTCAAATTGAAGTTTATGCTGCAAATTAATGTTGGCTTGATACGCTTTTTATGGCTGTGCAGCGCGAGAGTTAAGGCCCAGCCTGATCCGAATTCATGGGGGGATTTATTTAAGAAAAATGATTCGCCTGACACTCGATATGATTATGAAGAGGCTGGCAGAAATATATTTTTGTTTGCTACCATCCTTTTGTGTTTGTCCTCGGCAAACTCTCTCATACAATCGTTCGCTCCATTTCTTTGCTCCCTCTTATATTTTTTCTGACTTTTTTCTTCCTCGTGCTTGCATATCATATGTGCACTTAATTTATTCAAAGTCACGTTGCTTGCATGAGGAGTTTGGCTGGAAAATGAGGAATTCTCTCCGCTGAGTACACACAATTGCATAGTTTTCTTTATAGGACGAGGAGCAGCGCAGCAGCAGATGCAGCAGCAGCAGCAGCAGCAGCGGTGCCCATGCCCATGCCCAAACAGAAGTGAGTGAGTCAGCTAAGTGCATCAATTTCCATTTAACTGTAAGCGATATTTTGCAGTCATCGAAATATTGCCAATATTTGTGCTTCTGCTGCTTCTTCTTCTGGCCGTTACGATTGTTGTTGTTGTTAGTGCTGCTGTGCCAAATTGCAAAAGTCAAAGCGAGGAAACGAGCAGCAAACTTCTGCTGCGACGCGACGTTGACGTTGTCTAAACAAAAGACTCCAGCAACGAACTTGGCCGCAGATAGCGGGAGCCAGCGAGCGAGCGAGAGAGTTGGAGTCTCAGCCTGAAGTGTGGGTGACATCTTCAGCAAACACTTGAGGCGTTTGAGCTATTTGCGTTGATTGTCAAGCCATCGCCAAAAAGAGGGACACACAAAGTCACTGACGTATTCTAGCGATGATAGCGGGTTTTTGCCGTTGTCCAAGAAGCTTTTAGGAGCAGCTCTGGAGAAAATGTAGAGCAGGCAAATAGCCAATAATTACTGACACATTAAAATATATTTTTAATAATATTATCAATCTTAAATATATTAGTTGTTCCTTCTTTTCAGCCCCATTACTTTCTTATGACAGCTATTAGCCATAATATAAACCCTACATTTATTTAACATTTTATTTTCAAATCAATTACAATAATGGCTCCATAAAGACTTAATGGCGCACACGTTTTTTAATTAAAATAACAACTGCTGGTGTACAACCGTTTGCGATTTTTATTAGGAGTAGTTTAATCCTATAAAATCATTTTATAATTATTTAAAATAATCTCTTTAAGTACAAAATTTAAATAGAAAATCCAGCAAATATTTGAGTACAAATCCTGGACACTTTGCTGATTTTTCTGTCACGCTTCCACCTCTAAAGTGGACCCAATGGCCCGAAAGTCTTCCCATCGGAGTCGTGTTATTGTTTTTGTTATTTTTAGTGCTACTGTTGGCGGTTGGCTGTTAGTTGTTGTTATTGTTGGTGCTGGATGGTGTCTCCATTGCCTGGATGCCCCCTGCTGATCACTCCGCCCCAGCTCCTGCCCCTCGCTCCTCGATTCCCAATGGTGATGATGCTTCAGTTTTGTTTTTGTTTTGGTTTCAGTTGTTGCTTTGCTTTGTTTTTTTATTTCGGTTTTATTTTTTGATTTTTTTTCAGATTTTTTTGCACTGCAGCTCCCAGTTGGGGCTGGCTGGCTTTTGTTTATTTTCCTAACACTTCAATTGGCATTCCACACAAAAAGCGAAAATTGCAAAACGTGAGTAGTTTCGAGTTCTAATTTAAAATAATTTTTGTGTTGACGCTTTTGCAATTTCTGCCAGCCCCGAGACGCCCGGGCAATGTCTCAATGTCTTTTGGAAGCTCCTCTATATATATGTATGTATTTTTATCCATTTCGTAATAGAGTCGTTAAGTGGCCCGTTGCGCTCTTTTTGGTAATTTGATGAACGATTTTTGATAATTTTGCACGTTTTTTTGCACGTTTCTGTGTTTCGCTTTGACCTGTCGAATCAGTTGAAAAGTAAAAAAAAAATATATATATATACTTACTGTAGTGTATAAATGGTAGAGAGAGCGGGAATTGATTGAGGAGGGAAGGCCTTACCTTTTTGTCTGATTTTAATATCAAGTGCAGGCAAGTGGGTAATTATTGTTGTTGACTCTGTGTGTGCCATGAGGTTTATAAGGAGGTTTCGTCGTGGTTCCTATTGTTGTTGTTATTATTATTATCATTGTTGTAGTTGCTGCTGCCTGCTGCTGCTGCTGCTGCTTGATGATGCAGGCTAGAAAACGCTGACCACTCAACTGTCAATGCTTGAGTGGGTAAACCCGGTCCCACCCTCCCATCACATCATTCGCGATATTGTGCAGTCGAAGAAATTATTTGAAAAAATAATATAAATACATTAATAATCAACATATGTATAATAAATAAATATATAATATTATTAATATGTATATAAATAAATATAATAAATAAGTTTCAATATTTCTGATTTCTTATTATTATTTTATTTCTATCTTCAGGAAGATTCAATAGAAGCTGTTTTTTTTTATTTTATTTCATTTATCAAGCAATTAAAAAATATCTGCCAATGTATTCATTTAAATACATTTAAAATACATGTATAATTACATAATTAATAATAAGATGACATATAATCAAGTCTTACATATGATCATTTAAGCCGATTATGACCTCGAGTTAGCTAAATCCCTTTAATAACAAATAAGGGGTCGCCTATGTAAACATTGATAAAACAATAATAATTAAATTAAATTGCCTCTTGACGAAATTTTAAAATTAATAATTATTTTTCCTTCAAAAAGCCGTGACATTATAATATACCATTTAAAAAGGCCTTATTATTTAAAGGATATTTGAATTATATTTAACGTGTATAGTTTTAAGTTTCATTGTAGTTAAAATATATTTAAAAGATATACAAACAAAACCTAAACTCCGGAAAATGTGTGAGGAATATTTTTTTGCATCTCAGCTTACTACTCTATTTATTGCTATTTTCTTTCCCTCTCTTTAAAGAATCGCATTCATTTGCGGACCTTATCCTATTTTCTTGCAGTGCCTTCGTGCCTGACTCTGTCTGTGTGTTTGTTTGCCCATTTTGGAGTGCTGCACTTTTGGCCGGCCTGGTTCGTCCGCCCCTTCGTCGTCAGCCTGTCGATCCGAGCTCCGAGCACCGAACTCCACCTGTGTACCGACTGGCGATTTGCATATGTGGCCCCATAGTTCGGCGCTGCGGCTGCTTCTGTTGGGGCAGCAATTCCAATTCCGAGCTGGACGAAGCTGGAGCTCAGGCTGTGGCTGTGGCTGATGCTGAAGCTGAAGCTATGGCTGAAGTGCCCATGAATAGTCACAAAGCATTAAGCACTTCAGGTGTATTGGCGGGGAGGGTCGGGCCAGGGCCCCACAATTATCTACACAATATGGCAATCACATATGTAGATATGCACACACTCGGCAGCGGCATAGGCAGCGGCATCGGCAGCAGCTTTTTTCAACCAGTTGTCCAATCTAGGAAGTGCATGAATTGCATTTTCCATATGGCCACAAAACCCGGCAAAAGCCCCCATGACTCCTCCATCTCTCTCGACAACTGCGTTTTGCCATTTCCTCATTACTAGCCGCAAAAAAAAGAAAACAAAACG
Organism: Drosophila auraria; assembly: GCA_008042615.1. Classification (NCBI taxonomy): domain Eukaryota; kingdom Metazoa; phylum Arthropoda; class Insecta; order Diptera; family Drosophilidae; genus Drosophila; species Drosophila auraria. The sequence goes on along the minus strand of VNJW01004164.1, from coordinate 52,411 downwards.
CAAGAAACTAAAAAAAAATTGCAGAAAAAATACTAAGAGAGAGAAAAAAATAAAAACGGGTCGCAGTCATCGTCGTCGTTTGCGGCCGGCAAAGAAATTGAACTTTTTCACACCAGAATCGATTGTAATTGAATGCCTGAGGGTGAGCCAAGCCGAGCTGAACTGAGCTGAGCCTGAGCCTAAGCCTGAGCTGAGCTGAGAGGCCGAAGTCGAGGCCGAGGCCTCTGCTAATGCAAATTTTTCCATTTTGACATTAGTGAATTTTTCAAAAAACTATAAACTTTCCCGAAAGTAACCCAATGAGGTTAACACCACCAATGGCGTACATTAGATTGCCTTATTTTTTCGGTAAGCTTCCCCCATTGATAATGACGATTGGGTGTGCGTGTGATCGCAATGATGATGATGATGGGAACGGGAACGGGAACACCTGCTGCTAACATTTTGCTATAAATTGAAATTCAAAAATAGCAATCGTTTTGGACATGCCCAAAATAAGGCAGAAGATGAAGGGCAACCTTAGGCGAATGCCCTAACTTATATAAATGTTGGAAGAAATATTAAAAAATCATGCAACAAAAATTATGAAATGTATAAAAATATTTAATAAATATTTATAAATATTTTGGGAAGTAGAAAATTTAATATTTTCTCAGAAGAAACATGGAAAAGTTTATGTAGCCACTCCTTAGCTTGAGGACTATTTTAAATTTATAATAACTATGATAAAGGAGTCCTTTGATAACGTTTTAAAATTTATATCTCTATTATTTGGCTTGTTAGTCGAATACAAAAATATCTAGATGGTATTTTGGTAAGACATATATTTTGAATAAATATCTTTACAAGATGTTATAGTTGCAGAACTTACAAGCAGCACCTTAATATTAATAATGTTGATTTATATATTGTAAGCAAAAATATGCATTGAAAAATATACTTTATTGTTTTAAAGAAATTTAAAGTATGTAATATTGTTTGTTTTTTCTAAAACCATATTATTTTATACCCATATTATTTATATTATATTATTTTTCAAAACCATATTGGTAGTCTTTATAGTATTGTTTTCATCAAAAAAAACTTATTGATCCTTATATTTTACAACCGTGAATAATTGATTTATACATGCCCCCATCCATCATTATTTTTGAAACCTGCCTACGCTTCTCATCTGTACCCATTAATCTGTGAAACTTCATTAGCCGATTCGATTTCGCCATAATTCTGCCCCACTAATTTCACAACAGGCGCCACGCACAAAATCAAAAATTTGAGAGAAAAAAATTGATATTCCCAGGCCCCCACATAATAGTATAAATAGCCGAAGCGTAGCCGAAATTTATGGCTTACAACGATTCAACATTAAAAAACGCTGGGAAGGAAAGAAAAAAGGTAACGAAAAAATGTTTGTAAATGATTCATTTTCTCGGCTGACGAGATAGACATGAAACCAAAGCAGAGGTGTTTAATTACCAACAAATAAACAAAATGGAAACGATTAATTCAATTCGCCAATTCCAGACGAAGGTCCCGTTATGGTTAAAACAAAAAACACGGCACAAAAAAACTGTTTGAAATTGTAGCTAAATTTGTGGTAGATCTCGGGTTTTTTGCCCTTAGGGCAATCAACAATATATTTGACGAGATGGAAGAGTTTAGGAATTAGAAGAATTAATGCTCTCTTTTTTTTAATATTTATTATGCTTGGCTCTTATATATTTAAGAATACTTTTATTAGTTATTATTATATTTGTATTGTTAAATTAAATATAAAAATCTTCCAGGATCTTGCCTTAAAGAAATAGGGAAAAGAAAATATTATAAATCAATATTTAATGTTTTACTGTTTAAAATTAAGCTCAGGAAATAGGCGCTGAATGTTAAAGAGTGTCGGCAATGGGGAAGAGGTGGCTTCCTTCTAAAACAGCTGTACATTCAAGTCTGCTTATTAAATTAATTTATTTCACTGATTCTTTTAAAGCCCCATAACCAATATACCCCATTTAAGCAAGGGTGCTCTGATATCACAAAATAGAAATCCCACAACAAACATGTGCACACACGCACGCACACACACCCCTTAGCGAGCGAGGGAGACAAAACACAATAATCAACCTCGAAAAGGTTGTGTGCCATTTATCAAACAATGTATAACTTGGCCATTGCCCAGACCAGAGTCCATCGTCCGGTGTCCATCGCCCATGGAACTTGGAACTTGGAACTGAAACTGGGGCCCTCGGTTCAGGTTAGATAGAGCCTGGGCCGGGGCACACAACACTTTGCCCCCATTGGTGTGAGTTTCATTTGGTGGCTCCAATGATCCATGGGCAGGGGCGCCTCCACGGCCACTCCACTTCCACTTCCATTGCCAGCGAATCCACCAATCCAGCGATTCACCCTGCGATCCGCACTCCACTCGCCGCTCTGGGTCAGACATGTGAGTTCAAACTCATCCGTCAAGTGGTGCGAGGGCTTTCGGTCTTAATGGATCGACATTGAGGCGCGTAGGCACTGGGAAAAAAAATATATATACAAGGGGCTCCCAATTAAAAATAAACTTTTAAGAAAAATAAGTATCTAAGAATAATAAAAGAATGCTTATAAGGCATTTGTGTGATTAAGAAATATACCGAGGTGGCTAGATATGATTTGGATTTATTGGTAATATGTCTTCCTAACGCTACAACTTATAAATTAATGAGATAATGAAATAAAAAATATGAAACAGAACTTTTACTACTTCATAAGCAATAACTATGACTAAAATATATTTAATTAGTTTTAAAATATGTAGGATTTAATCTCAAAATTACACTTTGACCGTACTGGTGCCTTGCTAAGATTCTGTGCTTACTAAGTCGCCAGTCGGGCCTTTGAGCACCCATATAGTGGGTATAGAGACAATTACCCATTCCCTTTTTTCCAGTGCACACATATTGAAGATAGCCATGCAGACGCAGACTGGGATTTGGAATTGCGATTGGGAATAGGAATGGGAATGGGAATGGGATTGGGTCTGAGTGGGGCAGCCTCCTTTCCTCCTCTTTCACTGTTTCACTCCGATGGCTCGGATCTCCTAGGCTAGTTGTGTTTTGGTGTTGTCATTTATCATTTGATTCGGTTTTGATTTGAGCTCCACCGCGTCCCCCCTGGCCACGGGACGCATAATTGTTAACAAGTAAAGTCTATTTAAGCCTTGTTCGTGGCACTGCCGGCCGCGATGGCTGTTGTTATTGCCGCGGCTGTTTAATTGGTTCACATGATTTGTAAATTAAACAATTGCGAGCGCGCGAGACTTTTGTAATTTGTAATTGAAAATTGAGCATGAAGAAACGGTGTGAGCTTTGACAGCTTTTCTGGTTTGTGTTTTTCCCCTCTTGTTTCTACGGTTGTTGGCCCGTTGATTGATAATATCGTGATGATGGTGATGGCGGGGGGTGCGGCCTGTAATTATAGCGGATAGAGTGAGTTCTGATTGAGCTGGCATTGGATTTATTTCTGTTTTTGATTCTCGTAATCGAGGCGATGCCTTCTTCTTCTATTTTGTTTTCTTGGGTGAATCAAATATGCTGCAACTAAGTGTTTTTTTGGCTGAAACCTGACAACAACAGGAAGTAAAATTTGAAATTTGATAATGATTTTGAATATTCAATGTGTCGATGGCCGACACTTATTGGGAAATGATTGATTGGAGGACAGCCGTCGAGATCTTGATTAGATTGAGGGGGTCTTAAGGCTATGCGGAAAGGTGAAGTATGTTAACCAAGTTCGGATTCGATATGGTTAAAGTGTTGACGCTAATTCGCTAATACATTTATAGGAAGCTTGATAAGGGAATAAATGACTTTTTCCAAGGAAAGGCACTAAAATTAAACCTTACAATTTAATAAGAAAATAGATCTAGACATTAGAAAGTCCTAATTATTTAAAAAATAATTTATATGCGACTTTTGTTCTGCTATACTTAATAAAATAATTTAGTATAGTTTTATTTATAAATTCCCCTTCATTACATTTTATTTATTAAACAAGAAACCCCTTTCTTCTCATTTATCTTGGCATTCCCAGTGATTATTCGCTGTTTGACACTTTATCTTAATTTATCTATGGCAACTCTCCGCTAAATAGGTCCATTGGATCGCATTGAATCGCAGCAGCCACCCGATTCCATGTCCATGTCCATTGTTTGGCATGCAATCTGCTTAAGCCCGGCTCGATCTTTCTCGCTCCTCGAAACATCGCTTGACTGGGCTCGGATCGGATCGGGGTCTCCAGCTCCGACTCCGCTCCGACTCCGGCTCTTGGTGTCTGGTACATCTTATCTGGGCAATGCCTGTGGAGCAAATCTCTACACGCAGTTGCCCCCAGCACACGACCTCTACCCCTCTCAAACTAGAGAGCAATGCAGCCAGCACAAAGTATATTTTTCGCTCATTACAAGAAGAGATGGGAGAGAGAAAAGCAGACGACCGGGGCTCGATCCAAAAGATTATAATTGATTAAGATGAATCAGCGTTGCGGTCAAAATGTTTGATGGGAATATAAATTGTTTGTGGTTTTGTGTAACGATGCAAAAGCGAGAGAGTCTATGGCTGGCTATCCGGATTCCGGATAGATGGCGATGCCGATGGACATGAACAAGTTGGCCTAACCAAATCAAATGCAGCGCTTTCCAGCTGCAACTTGGGGGCCAAGTGCCGTGTGCCGTGTGCCGCAAGTGCCGCTGATGATGATGCCGTCGCTCGGGGGCCAAGGCGGCGGGGACACACTCCGGGGGAGAGCCAATCGGGTTAAGAAGGGGCCCCGAAGAAGACTTTGGGGCATCATCAGCACAATGCCAAAATGCCACTCGCAAGGCGGTAAATCTAAGCCGTGGTAAATAAATCAATCGCAATGCGCTAAGAGAAAAAAAAATCTGCGCGCTCTTTTTTTCCATCTCCGTTTCAGCTGCGTTTGATTTTGCCAGTGCACTCTAAGAAAAATCTGGAGATATTATAAGAAGGAATTTAAGAAGAAAATTTAAAGAAAACCGGCTGAAGAATAAACAAGAAATTCCCAAGTACGAATTCGGTGATTTGTTTGTGGATTAAGAGAACGAAAAATATATTTAAAAAAATCTGATTAGACCGTTTTTGAATTTTTCCTATTCATAGCTAAAAATGTCGAATGTAACTAAACAAATCTTAATCTTTCATAAACCCATTTCTATTTTAAAACTACTCTTAAATGTAAAAAGAATAATTTATTGGCAATAAGAAAAATTTCTAAAGGAAAATAATATTATTTGATTATATTTATTTACGGCCTCTCTCCTAGAAACTTCTTTCAAAGCCTAACATAATTTTTTAGAACCTATAAAATTAAGAAATATTCTTTTTTCACAATGCAATTTCGATGGTGTTGGTGATGGTGCTGCTGCTGTGGCTATTGATGAGCGGCCATCAATATTTGTCTAGTTCGAGTTTGGAATGTGCCCGGGCCAAGACCCGGACTCGGACGCAGACTGGGATGCGGACTCTGTTTCGCACTCGGGGATTCCGAGGTGTGCAGTATGTGCCGCATATGCCTCCCATGTCTCCCATCTCATCTCTTGACTGCTGATGCTGATTGCGTGTGGCAAACTTCCTGTTTGGCCACCCAAAGCACAAGTACTTCTTTTTCTAGTCTCCACGATCGGGCCCAAGGCTTGGCCCGGCTAATTAAACGCCCTGAAATACACACCTTCGCCCATTTAGACAATCCGCCAATTTGCGCCTCAGCACAGTAGCTCCCTGGGCTTGGGTTTGGACTTAAATTTTGGGCCCACGCCCGCACAGTCATCATAATAATCGTTGAACTCTGATCCGATCTCGCCGAGAGAGAGGTAAGGTCTCAATTTTTAAATTAAAATATATATTGTCGTATATTTATCGATTATTTGCATTTGGCCCGCTTGGGAGAATTGCCTCGGGTCGAATGAGAAGAACTCCTGCCTAGGGTGACGTGTTTCAAACCAAAGCAAAAGTGACAAAAGACGTGTGACAAAAAGATATATGGAATATAAAATACTCTGAAAAATATTGGTTAATAAACAAGAGTCTGGCTTTAAATAAATTATGAATAAAGGTCTAACAAAAAGAGAAATTAAATAATTTTATTTAAACTTACATTACAAACTTAAATTACATTTAAAAGGTCTTTCATTTCTACAGAATATTTCAGCACTAAAAGTCCATCTGAACATGATCCTAATCTTGGGTAAAGCGTAAAACATATGTGAAAGCCTAGGGACTTATTCCAGATTTTGGCACACATCCCCAGTTCCAGCTCATGTGAGGCAATCTAACAAGTCTCTGGTCGCCAGCCGACGCATGTGGGATGTTAAAGGTGAGGTTACAAGCGGCAAATCCGCGGAACCAGACAAAAGGCCCAAGCCCCAGACGCAGTACAGTTGCGGTCAATAGAATATGATTTTTTGATTGTTTCCTAGATGCTAGAAAAACTTAATATTCAAAATGTTAGAAATTACTAATTTATATATATATATATTAATATTTTTGATAATCTTTGCTTACACAGAGATAATTAAACATTGGTCGAGAAAAAAACTCTTATTGAGAATTTTAGTATTTTTTTTAGAACTTTTAAACTCAAATTCTATTAAAAGCTCTTAAAAATGGTATATTATTTTTTTCTTCTCGTCTAGTTACAAGTTTAAGGTTAAATTCTACCACATCTTTTAGAACATATCTTTGTTAATATATTGTATACCATATATTTATATATACCTAGTAAGGAGTATCCTTATGTATTTTATTCATATTTTCGTACTATAAATACATAAAATAGAATCTGGAAATTTATAAGAAAACCAGAGCATTTTCCTGTAATCTAAGCTCTCGTCAGTGCTAATATTTTGACCTTAGCTGTGCCTTCACTGCTACATTCGCAGACCGAACCCAACTCTATAGCTTGCTGGCTGCTCGCGTTGTTCCCGTTTCATTTCTGCTGGGCCCCAAAACTCAAACTCAAGCTCATATGAACTCACCGTGCCACACACACTCTCAGACTCCTCAAAAAGCCCAGAGATTTTGGGCTCGGCGATGACAAAGTGAGCGAATAAGCGACTCAGACTGAGGCTGCGACTGGGACTGGGATTCAGACTGAGACAGACAGGCTGGACAGACGTTTAATTGAAATAAAGAAGTTTAATTTAGCTAAGCGAGGTGTTGTTGCTGCCTCGAGTGCAGTGGAGTAGTTTTCGGTTTCCACTGGAGTGGCGTTTCGAGTCGAGAGTGCGTGGGAACATTGCAGATACTCGTACGAGTACGAACTCGTATGATGCACGTATGCAGGAAAGATTATTAGCTTAGGTGGCATGCCTCTTCCCTCCGTTTTATTTTTGCTGTCCATCGATAAGTGGCGCCACACACTGACACACTGGGGGAATTCTGGGTATTATTTTGTAATTTAAATTGTTATTTGGAAAGCCGAAATTCATAAAAATTTTAATAATTAATGCTGAAAGAAACATATTGTCATGTTTTTGACAGTTTGAAGATAGTAGAATATCGATATCCTTAGAATCACCTCCACCATTCACGGCTAAGGCGTGTCGGGGAGTTCCAACTTGGGAATTTCAGGTGCATGCCCCACAAAAACTTGTATGCCTAATGATGGTGAGAACTACATATTTTTTAAGGCAGATATCTCTTATCGATGTACCTTTCGTGCTCCGTAAATTTGTAATTCGTACAAATTAACTAAGAATATATTCAAAGCCTTGTAAACATAGTCCACAAATTATTCGAGTGTCCTCGAGAGGAGTAATGGTGTCGCCTTAAAGTCTTGGCTCGAAAATCGCATTATTACGCCACAATTACACAAGTTTACTCGTATTTTGTTGTATTTTTTTTGTTTTTTTTTTTGCTGAGGCGCCCCTGCGCGCCTCCTCATCGCCGCGTTGGGGTAATTGCAATTGAAGCGCAATCAATTACTTACCATCCGATCGGTTTCGTTTCCCCAACCGAGAGTCCGAGTAAAAGGTGCCCGCTGACCAGCCACATGCTGTGAGCTCCCAGATCCGAAGCCGAGACCGAGACCGAGTCTGGCCAAGATCTAGTCGCTCAGACGCGCTTAAATGGAGCTAAGCGCGCAGGTTGATTGCGTGCAATTTATTAAGACGCGCTAACAAGACGTGTGAATGACCAAAGCCGAGCAGGAGCGGTGTACTGGACATGTACTGGATCTGTGTCCCAGTCCCAGTCCCAGTCCCAGTCCGAGTCCGTATCCTGCCCCGCGCGATGTGTAATTGCGTCTTAGCGCGCCCGGTGGTGCCTGCCTGTCATCCGATGGTCGCCGGTCTCCGGTCGCCGATCGCCAATCGGAGGTATTGTGTAAACTTCGACTTTCCGACTCCCGAACGCCTCGCCTCACATGTGGCGCTATTTAAATTGATTTTCCTTCTAATCACAGCTTACGACTGAGTTTTCCTGCTTACATTTTTCTTTTTAGTAAAATCAGGTGAAATGTGACTGCCATCGCTTGGTGAATAGGATTAGTCTGGCGAAGGATCGGTTCGCAGATGTCTGGATTAATGGTGATTTTATAGCGGGTTTTTCATTTCCAAGCAATATTATGTACACATTTTCCACAACTATAATGTCTGATAAGAATAATTTTATTGCTAAATATATATCAAGAATTACATTTAATTAATTCTAGATTCTAGATCCATAAATACTTCCTTAAACTTAAGCTTATCTATTTGAGTTGTTTATATAAATTAATGTGAACTATATTACATTTATTTTTCCCCTCCCAGTTACTTTTGTTTCCTCTTAATCTCTGAACTGTCCTTTCATCACAGCTTATCACACGATTAATCACAGGCCTCATAATTAATAGTGATGCCTGGATTGCTGCCGTCATGACCCTAGAAGGACTAACCGGGCTTTCCATTCCGTTCACCGGGCCAATTTGAGCAACCTGACCTCCTGTCTCACTTTCCAGCGCACACATTCTCCAGTCAGCCCGACTGCCAGACTCTCCTATCGGCCAGTCCATCTCCTGCAGCTCCTCCAGCTACAGCTCCAGCCCAGCCTGGCTTGAGGACTCACAATCAGTGTCGTCTGCTGTTACCACATTTACCACGACAATCCGAATGGGAGTCTGAATCCGAATCCGATGCCGAGCCACCTACGCCCCCCTTTCGCGGTGTCTAGTATCGCGACTAAAGAAGCCCATTACTGTCTCATTCCCGACTCATTCAGCTCGTTTAGCATTGCTCCGAGTCAGAGCTGGAGTCGGAGTCAAGGCTAATCTTCGAGGGGTTGACTGACTGACTGCCAAAGGGGGACTGTGAGCAGCCGATGAACCGACAACTTGGCCTGAAACCACACTGGCCAAAAAAAGTAACCCTCGAAAGTAGACAAGACCAGAAAATTAAATAGCTTAGTTTCTAGCTAAATATAAAATATATTCCTTTTCTTAATATTTATTTATAAATTATAAAAAATTCTTAGAGAGTTAAGGCATGTTTTTACCCAAGTTAATATTATTACATAAGTTCTAAAAGTATCAGCTCCTTTTTGCTGAGTGCACGAGTGCAGGCTCTTTAGACGACGACATTGGCGACAGGCCATTGTTTTGACTTATTGCCTGGGTTTTCTTTCTGCAGCCACAAGATTGATCTCTGTGCAAAGGCCTCCTTCACTCCCCCGGCTCGTTCTTGATTTCACCAGTTTATTTTATATTTTTTATTCGATTTCTGCACCGACTTCGACTGAGTCTCGTGCACTTGCCTCCGGTTATGGTGCCCGATGTGGCGGAGGACCTGGCCTAGCCCATGAGTTGTTAAATGTTTAACACGTGATATGACAAATAAATTACATATGATCAACAGATGGGCACCACGGCCACTAAAATATAGGAAACAGCCATACGGATCGCGGCTATGACTTAATAAAACCTTTTAGGCGATCAATCAGCCTTTAATGCTGTTTGCTTGTTGTTCTACATTCATCATCATCACTGCGATCATCATCGCCGTGGATCTCGCAGGATCGATCAGTTGGCCTGTCTGCCCCTTTGATTGCTCGGTGCCTCGTTTATCATCCGAGAGCTTCGTTTTCTTTGCAGGTGAATGATGATCTTATTCCGGACTGATTGTAATTGATTGGATTGCCATGCACTTGGCAAGTGCGTAGCTGTGATTTGATTGAGTTTGGACTTTCAGACAACGAATATGGGCAACACATTTAGCTATATTTTAAAAAAAAAAATTAATTTTCCTTTGACTTTGATCAGTGCTTATAAAAATCTAGGCCAAAATTTGAAACAAAATATATATCAATATATCAATATGCAGATTTATTAATCTAATAAGAACTAGCCCAGAAAAGTTATTAAAATGAAAATATATACAATTTTGGCTTGGTTCTGCCTTTTCTAAATTAGCAAACTTCAAGGGTATGCAAACTTCGGCTTTTCGAAGTAAGCCACCTTGCTTATTTTGAGTTAAATTCTAATTCTAAATATTTTTAGCTATTTTTAATGCAATATTGCACAAAATCTTAGCCACTTTGATATATTTTTTGCACAATTGCAACTCTATCATGCCTGCTCTAGGCTAATTATACACACACGTAACGCTTTAATTTTATTAGCCATAAAAACTTCCGCATTTACATTCATATATGAATACAGCTCTCAGTAGGTTGTTGGATCTCTCCGAAGTAAGAACTAACGTTCAATGAATATCCAACAGCGTGAGGTTTGTCTCGCAATCCTTTTCCTGGCCATCATAGGGGGATCCTACGAACAGGATATGAGTGCATCGTTCGGCTTTCCCGATTCAGGTGACTCCATATTTACGCAACATATTCATATGGATGCAAAACCATTACGGAGCGTCTCTCACACCACCGGATTTTCAGTGGACAGGACTATTCATGCGGTCAAGTTCAAGGATATATGGAAAACGGGAGCTAAGATCGAATTAAAGCAACATCCACCGTTCACGAATTTGGAGGTCAAGTTCACTTCAATTTTTAATAAAGGTTACTACTTTGTTATGGATGTTTACTATACGGACACTCACGATAACGTTACAGAACCTATTTGTTTTTGTTTTGCATTTATTTTGTTTTTTTTTATTTATAGTATATTACGTTCATTTTATTAAAATTTAAGATTAACATAAAACATATATATTTTTTTTTAATTCAATATTGTTTGTCGCGACTTAATAAAGCATAATCTTCATACAAATTATAACATTTCCGGCATACATATCGGGATCTTTTACTACCATACAGATACGCATAAAGATTAAGTGTTCCTTTCCAAAAAATGCTACGATTTTTCTCATTTGAGTTTATAAAGAAGATCACTTGATGCAATAAAACACTTAAGAGTCGGGGCCATTTGGCCCGGAGTCTGGTAACGTCTGTACGAGTCGGAAAATGCCGGCCAATAAGCGATGCCTTGCATGACGAATAGAAAAACTAACCCAAAAGTCACGCTAATAGTAAATTGAGCTCCATTCCAACTTCGACTTGGACTTGGACGGCGGCGAATGCAACTCCCAGCACATGGCAACCCCAAATTGCGAATTTTTCTGCAGCATATGCAACAATTGACACCCTCTAGGCACACGTCGTCGACGTCGTCATCATGATCGCGTTGCCGGCCAGGAAAGTTCCCAAGATTTGGCCAGTTGGCTTGGCCGAATGGTTATAGCGATGGTGCCTTTGGTGGCGGCGACGATGATGATGATGGCGGTGGTAAAGTGGATTAATGTGGCATGAAATGATTTGGTGAAATAATGCAATGTTGTTGGCCAGTGGACACCGGTTCGGTTCAGTTCGGGTTAGCTGGGATCACTTGGAAAAAATATGCCACTAACTTGGGGAAAGCTTTAAGTCCTTTTACATTTATTTATGATGAATATAAATAATTTAAAATAATCACAATTTTAAGGGATTTTTGTTCTTGTCTTAATAAGCGGTTTAAATTTATTTTCGAATTTTTTTTGGTGTTTCTTAAGGTTCTAAGTTTAAACTGTGTTGGCTGCTGGTTTATTTTCCACCAAAAAAAAATATTCTCGCTTTTGTAGTTTTTCACAGATGTAGAAATATTTACTTAAAATATTAACCAAACCCTACTCTTTCTGTAGAATCCCTATTCTTCCGGGCCCTAGTTTTGTTCGAGTGCTCTGCTTCGGTTTCGTCTGCAGCTTCGGCTGCATCTTCCTCTTGGACCTGGCTCTCACACGCAGCCTCCAACTCTAACGAGTTTTTTGCTTTTCCCTGCCGTTCCTGCAGCTCCATTGTGCCCGTGTGCCGGGTGCTACCTGTACGAAAAATTTGCACAATTTTCCAGGCCCGTATGGGGGTTTGGCTCTGGGTTTCGGTGGTGGCGAGTTGGCCTGGCCGGTTGGTGGGCATGCAGGGCGAATTCCCAGGCTTTTGATAACACAATTTGGTGCCGCAGACGACGGCTTCGTTTACCGCAAAGTGCATGTGGGTTCGGGTTCGGGTTCATCATGGCATCTTCTATTCTTGCCCCCGACTTCTCGATGCGTTTGCGATGGACCCATATGGATATGGGCACTGGAAAAAAATAAAGTTCATTAATTGAACGCGAGTAAATATTATATTTATATTTTTTTAAATTTTAAATACTCTTTCAACATTAAAATAGAATTTAAAAACATATTTTTTATAGAATGTCTGAATTTAAAGTCACAATCTGTGAAAGCGTCATAATTCAACAAATATTTCATTGTTATAATTATAAAATTCTATACTGAATATAATATTTTATAATATATAGTAACAATAATTAATTATTTTTACAGAAAAGTCTATCTTCAAATATGATTATAATACATAATTTTAAGTATGTACTATCAGTATTTTTTCAAGTGATATGCAGAGTCCCGCGGTTACTACCTTACTACTAATAACCAAGCCCCACAGACCTGAAAACTTGTAACGGGTCAGTTCCGCCTAGAAATCACTTCCCTCTCCCCTTGTCTCACCCGTTTTTTTCTTTTCTTTTTTGATTTGACTATGCAAAGTCTGGCAAGTGTGACTCACCTGGAAGGTCTTACTAACCTCGCTCACCTGTCGCTCGCAAGAATGTCGGAGGAATGGCTTACACAACTTTTTCCAAGGAATTCCATTAGACTTGGCTTCAATTAGAGATTTATCGTTTCATTATCGCTCGATAGCTGTGATTTGGTTTGGAATGTCCCATATATATTGACTAGTCGCTTCTAGCCAACTGCTGCGATATAAAAATCTCATTAAAAAGGAGGCATTAAAGATGATTAGCTTATGTTAGAAATGTGCGGGGAAAACAGATTTTATAGACAGAACTTAACTGACTAGAATGTAACTAGTTTGTTATAGAAATGAGCAATGTTGAGGTGTTTAAGACTTACAAATTATACGTTTGCAATATTAAAAACAGTAGTTATTCTAATGATGATTAAGAACCGATGCAGATGAGATAAATACAATAGTAAAAAATTATATCACACATTAATAATCACATAAGGAAAGATATTCCATTCAAATGCAGTTTACTTTAGCACTAATAATTAGTTGATTAAATTTTAAGGGCTTTACAAAAGTAAACGGCATTCCAAAACTCGAGAAACTGCAACTTTTAATTAGCAGCATTTTAAAATTTTTATATCATAAACCATTTTTCTCAAACGAATATTTTGTCGCCTAGTTAAATCTTTGGTAAAATCATTTTGCGCACTTCTCTGTTTATTTTTGCTTTGTTTTTCTTTCATTAAAATTCCTTGAGTTCGTGAGCGATTGGCAAATCAGCCCAACTCCCACACCGAGCTCAACAGCTCACCTCATTTCAGTTCAGTTCAGTTCAGGTGGGGATCGGTTTGGTTGAGATCAATTCCCGCCATCAGGCACAGGCACAGGAGGCATCATCAGCAATGCACTTCGCTCTTCGTGCTCTACATAATTCATCATCAATCCACACAGTCAGCGGCAAAAGTTTCCTCCTCCTGCGGGCAAAGAAAAAAAACAAAGAAAACCCAAAATGCTGAAAAAAATCTACCGGCACTTTGGTGGTGGTGGTGCCTGCGATATTTCCAATCAGACAAAAGGCAAAATATTAGAGCAATTTCCTATCGGGCCGGGTAGAAACCTTTAGCTCTTTTGGCATATGACTTATTTGCTTGGCTCCGCAGACGACGGGTGGAGCATTATGATGGTGGTGCGGGGACCTGGACCGGTGGCTCTGTGGGTGATTTTGTCCAGTCTGCACCTACAACTTAACGCCGCCAACTATCAGAGGAGATGAACGCCTGCGATGGGTGCACTGAGAGAAGAATATTTGGCATTTCCTTTTGAAAAATAACCTCCTATTTAACTCAAAGTAAATATAAGTAAGAGTTTAACACCATAATTTAATTATTAACACTTGCTCCGCTTTTTTAAACTAGAAAAAATCATTTACATTTATCAGTTTTGTTTTAAAACTGTAAAGAAGAGTCCTTTATTTTCGATAAATGTCTGGGAAAGGGTTATTTTATTCGATTTATTTTATAATTATCTCAGTACAAAGAATTAGGCTGCAAAAAAAGCTATTATTTATCTAATTTAACCCGAAGTCTGTGTTATAAATTAGTAGACTCTATAAGAAGATTCTTGATTGAACATTTTCTCTCTGTGTGTCGTCGCACCTTTTTGCCAATTTAAGTTTGGCCGGCATTGCTTTACTTTGGCTTAACACTGCGATTCGATTTCGTATCGTATGTTTCCTTTTTCGAGTTCGTTTCGGTTTCCTCGCTCGCAGAGTCAACTTTGGCATGACTTTTCATCGCTGTCGATTGTCGTGATCAATTGAGAGCAATTTATTATGAAATGAGGGTGAATTATATGAATGAGCGTCGTCGTTGAGGGAACTCCAAGCAGTGCAAACCGATCCGAAAAAAACGAAAAAACAGCTCCAAAGCTCTTCTCATCTCTGCGTTAAGCGCCGCACAATTCTTTTGATCTCTCGGCGGTTATGAAAAATCTTTCCATTTTCCAGCCGTGCTTGGGCTGCCTTTGATGACTTGTTGCACTTTGCATTCGGCCTGAGTTGTGAGTGTGATTTTTAAAAGTGTTTTACATGGGAATCGACATGATATCCAACAGCCAGCCAGTCAGCCTGCCAGCCTGCCAGCCAGCCAGCCGGCAAACGATATCCCCACTTTTGTTTTGTTTTTATTTCTTGCCTAGTTGTAAATTGTCTGTCGACAATTATTTTATTATGCTGTCAACACTTAAATGTAATAATGCCAATAATATTGTTTTATGACAGTCGCAATATCTTCAGTGCCTGGCCGGGTTTTCGATATTTTCCTTGTTGTTTTCCCCCGGCTCGCTGAGAGCTTTTCCATCGTGCACTTTGGGATCGATCGGGGCGATCGTTGGCGGATCGCAGCAGTGTGGGTTGCTTTTCCGATGCTTCTCTGATGCCTTTTGCCTGGCGGCGCTTTTTCGGCTGTTTAATGTCGGTCTAGTTGAGGTCTCCTCCGCCGCTTTTCGGTTTCGTTTTGTTTCGTTTTAGCTCGGCTTTGAGGTCAGCCATGATCTCGGCTTGGATCGGATCCCGCGCTATGCATATAGTTAGTCACTCTCGGCCCGGTCTGGTTGACGGTGGGAATTCTAGTCTAAACCGAATTCAAGGCACTTCAACTGCTCGCCCGCTTTTCCATTCAGAGTTCTGAGGCCGTTACTATTTTTTATGGCCTCCACTCGTAATTGGTTCATTAGCCCTCCAGTAGCCAGTAGCAGTCACAAGAAAAAAACGATGCAAAACCCAAGCAATTAGATTGGTTTTGCCAAAAAATAAAAGGGAAAAAATCCGGCAAAAAAATAAGAATCTAGTTTTAATGGGAGTCCGGCTTTAAGTAGTCCAATATACGTGTTACCCTTAATTTATTTAGAGACCTTAATTTATTTAGAGCGGCTTTAATTACACTTTATGGCCAATTTGCAGAGTAAACCTTTTGAGAATACACTTGCAAATAAAAGCACTAAGGTAAAATGTATTAAATAAACTCATTTAAAGAAGTAAAGCTTTAAAAAATTACTTTTATGGTTGATTAGTTTGACTTTCTTAAGAAGCCCATACATAAAAGGATAAAAAACTAAAAATTTAAATTAACCCATATTTTTCGGGTTTTTAAAGTATAAGTTAATTTAATTAATAATTTTTCAAGGTATCTACTCTCTCTTAAAAAATGTTCACTCATTTAGAGAAGACTCCTTAATGCTAAATACATAATTCTTAAGTACACTTCCTATAAGCTACATTTGCTTCTCTCGTCTCTCCAGAAAGGCACTAAACATCTCTCCCAGCTGGATAAGATAAGTTATTTTCTAAAAGTTTTTACAAGCTGCAATACTGATAACGGTTAGAAAGCATGCTTTGCGTTAAGTATACGACCTGTGGCAACATGCTCGACACAACAAAAACATCAGCGTCCGATTTAAGCAGTTAATGGATACGTGGGTGGCTAACTAATTTTTGAATCATCTTTTTTATGGCTCCAAGAGTCTTTTCTCCCATTTCTCCATTCACCATTTGGCAGCATTCTCTGCGGCTTGAACTGATATTTCTTCATTTATTTGATCCTCGAGGAAGTCCCATTCATTTTGGTCATAAACTTGGTAGCCCTAAAAATCATAAAAAGCGGCAGGAAAACTAACGGATTTTCTAATCTAATAATTGCAAAAGGTGCCGAGTGAAGGTAACTAGCAGCTCATACTTTTGGGGTTTGTGTCAATGCCTTTGGACTATCAACTCAGGGCCATCGCAAGCGGCAGCCACCATTGGAAACAATAAATAAGTGTCTGACCGTTGCATTCAAAAGTTGTTACTGCCGCTCTCGGTGTTGCTGTTGTTCTGTGTCTGCTGCTGCTGCTGCTGCTGTTGCTGCATTCAACCTCATTTCGTGCAGATGATTTTCGTCTGCGGCGCGGCATGGAAATGTGTGCGCGTTTCAAACTAAATTGCTTTAAATTAGCTTTTCGATGCTTTTTTTTTCGGTTTTTTTCTTTTCAGTTAGTTCTGCGGCAAGTGGCCGGCCGAGCAGGTCTTCATTTGCACCGAACAGCAGCGATAGTAACCATACACTCGGAATAAATACAATGATTTAATTTAGTCAACAGTTCTTAAGACTTTTTAGGGCTTAAAATATTTATACTTTTATTTAAATGCTACAGAACTCTCTAGCGTTTTGATTTATATCAAGAAGGCGTCTTAAACTAATCTAAACAATTTTTATTCCTAAAAAAACAAAATTAAACATTATTTGATACCTTAAACATTTTATTGCATACTTTTCGAGGTCCTTTTCTGCGAAAAGTAATATTAAAATTATTTTCTAATTTTTTTAGTTTCTGAGAGTTGTCTGTAGATACAATCAATATTCTTTTGTGTAACATTAAGACGTTTAAAATATTTGTACATATATTCCTAATAATGTAATTTTATTTCTTTAAAGGATAAATATTATTCCTTTTTTCCTTTCTTTTGCCTTCAGTGTAGCTAACAGCAATAAGCACAGTCGCAATCCATCAATCCATCCTAGCAAGCATTCGGTGTATGAGCTTCTAGAGCCAGTTCAAGTGCCCGGGTCATCACGGATGCTTCCCCAACCACCGACCTCCAGCTCCTACCCCCTCCCTCCTCCTATACATATGTGTGTGTGTGTGTGTGTCTCTGGAGCGGTCGCTTTGTACTTTGGCTGGCTGCCGCCGCCGCTTTTGGTGCGCTTTTAGCCAAAGTTTATGGCACTGGGCGAATGCACGGAATGCATGCCGTATGGAGCATCCCAACTTGCAACTGGCAACCTGCAACATGGCAGCATGGCAGCAAGGCAGCATCCCAGTTGCAACTCACTGCCGCTGTGGTCCTCCGCACCCAACTGCGGCCCATAAAACCTGGCAAATCTGCGTATTTCACATGTCAAGATTTTCGCGAAAACAGAGAAGAACAAGTGCAAGATGCGCGACGCTCCCCGCTTGACAGATTTATGGAATTTGCAGCAGCAGCAACTGCAGAATCCGCAACAGCATCAGCAGCATCATCAGCAGCGAAAGACAAAAGCCATCGTCGTCTCTGTCTGGAACTTTTCGGTTTGGAAAGGTTAAAGGGATCCACCACATCCACCGCGAGATTCCCTCGGAACGGACAAGATTAGTAGGTGGTCATGCAATTTCAGGGCAATTAAGAACAATCAACGAGTTTTGATGGATTCGAGGCCGGCCCGGCGATGGAGTTCGACTCGGGTTACAGTTATTTCAGTTATGCCATACGGGGATTCTTCTGGAAGTGATTCTTTTTACTCCTACAAGGGGGATAACAACGAGAATTTTGATAGGCATGATTAAGAAATCTTTTTAAAATTGTTAAAAAATGTATGCATTGGCTTAAAAGTATATAAAACGTTTTGCAGATCATAATCTTTATTTTCTTTATGGCAATTTGTAGAATACCATTCTCAGTTATTTGTCCCTGCATCTATTTATGTTCCTCTCCTCAAGATATTCTCTGTAAATCATCGGAGAATATTTATTATGATCTCAATTACGGCTCCACTTGATAAACCTTTTCAGATCTATATTTAACTGGGATTGCCGCAGCAGATCTTTTTTCTCCCGAAATTCAATTCTCCTCTCCCGCTAATTGCTTTCGTATCGGCCTTTTGTCGGACGGATTGAGCACGTGCTGTTCTCCAAAGCGGCCTTTGTCCGCCTGTCCACCCCCTTTGGCCATTTAGCGGCACTTGCTTTTATGGCAGCCAAAAAATAAGAAAGAAAAATGAATAATATTCCTTTTTTTGGAGCGTACAAGAAGCTAAATAAAAGCCGCGGGTCAGAACTGGTAGCAAGTTGTGCGCCTCTTCGCCGGATCTGTAACAATTAGTGCTGCTGCTAGGAGCCTTTGTTTGGCTATTCTCTCGGCCGGGGCCATCATTAAAAACTGCTTATAATTATTTGTAGAACGAGACTCGCGGACTCGCCCGCCGATTTGAAAACAATTAAAATTCGAAAATGGTCAGCCAAGCAATTTCGGCCATTAATCAAAATTAACGCCACATGCGCTGAACGCTAACCGCTGATCGAAGTCCGAAATTGTGCGATTTTTGGCCAGAGATTTTGGAGATGGAAACTGACTGATTGGGTTTCCGCATTGATTAAAACGAAAAAAAACCGAAACAGAACTCTCCACAAAAATTGGTGGATAAAAACGAAAACCAAGCCGAATTTCAAGCTGGAATTTTGATTTATGTTTCAATTTAAGCATCTCGGACTTGTGGCCGATTTCGATTCTGATTTTGGCACCAGAATTTTCCGCCATTTGTTTGGGGGCATCAATCATAAGCCGACTGCACCTAATGAACTTTGAGGCCAGGCAGTTAACGCTCATTAAAGTAGCCACCGCCACTAATCATATGGGGCCTACTTCTGCGGCTCGTTTTAGAGCGGCACAGAGAGAAAAAATACCTATAATCACCGCTGATTTTCTTTCTTATCAAAAAAGGTTTACTGTGAGATATTTCGAAATTTCAAGAAGCTATATGGAATTAAAGTATAATATAATATTAGTTTTTAGTAATTTCAACACAAGTTTTGAATATATTTGTTTTTTGGAACAAAAAAGTTATTTAAATGGAATATCTTGTTAAAACTGGTACTAAAAATATTACTTTTAAATTATTCTTAATTTCGTCTTATATATTAAGTTCAGGAACTATTTTTTACCAATATTTGAAATCCATGGGGACCAATTTTGGAATATTTATATTGACAGATAAATTGTTAAATTGAATCACAAAATATGTTCATAGTTCTTTCCGTTGTATTTTAATTTATTTAATTTATGTTAAAAGAAACTACAAAAATTATTTTATATGTGTAATATAAATTCCTACTTAACTAAATATTTAAATTAAAACAGAATATTCGGAGCTCAGGTCAAGTCAATCTTTATTAAAGATTTTTTTTTTTGTTTGGCTTGAAAAGTTCTATGCATTTGTATGTTATTTAATGTAAATTATAGTTAAAATTATAAATTAATACAGTAAGAAAAATCTGTGATATCTACATTTATTGAACTTCATCTTTTATAAAAATTTTATTCACAGATTCATTAAATCTTCAAATAAATATCATACAGTACTTAAATGTTCGGGTTGATATTGCTTTTCTTTACTCATTGTTAAATTTTTTATTATTTTTAAAGCAAAACCTATATTTAGGGTTTCTTTTTTTGCTGTTTGGCTCCGTGTGGTCAAGTAGTACAGTTCGGTAGTCTTTTTTTGGTCCCCGGCTGCTACCAAAGTTCGAACCGCCTGCTGGGGTGTTTTGATTAATGATCTTCGCTCTGCTCGCTGGCTGGCATATAAAAGCCCTTTTTTGGTCAGTCGATCCATCGATTGTCGTTTTCTGTTTTAGTCGGGTTAATAAACTCCCCGAAGTGGACTGCCGAGTGCTACGTATATGGTAATAATGTATAGTCATACTTACGTATGCATGTATAACTATAACAGTTTCATTAACTGTCTGCCACATTAATTAAAACATTTTCGCCAGCAGCATTGGGGCCACACTGATTGTTTCTTCTCCGAACAAGCATATATTTACAGTGGTCATCGGGGAATTGGACTGATAAATTAAATGTATTTAAATCGATATTTTTCTGGGTTTTAAAAGGAGTTTTAGATGAGACTATAAACTAGAAAAATAATAAGTAATTTATTAAATTTGCTGGAGGATATTTAAATTCTTAAAATATCTAATACTTCATATCATTTACTTAATCTGTACTTTATTTAGTGCTAAAAAAAATTTCAAAATGTTTCACTACTCTGACAAAAAAATATAAAATAAGATAAAGGACATTTTCTTAAGTACTTTTGGGATTTTCTTTAATATAAATTTCATTTTGTCCTCAATATCTTAATCCCATTATTCGGCCCACTTTCACCACCAAAATTATTTGGACTCTGGCCCAGTGTCATAATTTTAGACCTCATTGGGCTCGGCACAGCGGTGGGAGAAGGCATTTGGCTGGGGAAACCCATAGTTTACTAGTATTTATGGTAGCCAGAGCGATCTGCGAGTAATAGCCACATTTTATAAACAACTTATTTCCTTAATTGATTGTTAACAATGATTGCCGATGAGGCCCCAAACGTAGCCCGGATCGCACACTTCTTTCACACTGCACAGCACTGCTGCAGCAACTGCAGTGCCTTTGGCCGCCGCTGACGTTGTATCTATTAACCACGCACTCCATTATTATTTAATAACATATTTCTTAAGTATCTGCCAACCCAGTTCAGAGCACAAAACGAGCCTCTGCCACGATGGCCGGGCTTTCTTCGGCATCGTTCGCCTCTTGACCATAATTTGTGAGGCCTGCCTCAGATCCCTCTTCTGCGATCACACTATTGCAGTGTACAAAAAAACATTCAATCTCAAAATGTTTTTATATAATTAAATATGGGACTTAAGTCCAGTAATATTCAGCAAGATTTTTTAGACCTTTTCTAATTTATCTCTAGGTTTTTACATTATTTTCCTACAATCTTATCTTCCTAGAAAGCCGAATTTTACTCTTAAATGTTCAGAATTCTTGATGGTATTTGGTAATATTTTTTGCACAGTGCAGACCTTAACGTTCAGCTCTTCGTCGTCGTTCAAAGTGATTGCCACCCCATTAAAAAAACGGCTGCGCCTTCTAGTTGGTGGTGTTGCTGTGCCTGCCGTGGCTCCTGCCACGATCACTCAATAAGTCTAGACAAAATGTACCTGGTACCTGTGATTGTCGCTCTTCGATGCGATGGGGCCAAGCGGGGGCGAAGGAGGCGGGGGAGGCGGGATAGCTGCCGTAATGGATCAGCACGTTGCCAGGTCCGCTGAGTCTGGGCTGGGACCAGTTGAGTTGAGCTGCCTGCCAGCCTGTTGCCTTTCAGACGTCGTCTCTACGTCATCAGCAACAATAATAACAGCAACAGCAGCAGCAGCAGATCCGGAGAAGTGGAAGGGGAAGCCCCTTCTTCAATCGTGAAAAAAGCCAGCAACCATCATATTTGTTGCATGATTATGTGGTAATTGCGGCTGTCAATAAAACTCCCCCGTTTTATTCTTTACAACCGAAAGCATTCTACGCCTATAGTTTCCTTATGAATATGCACACTGTGAGAAAGTATAAATTTTTTTAAGCCTTTTATTTACAATTTTTTTTGATTTTAGATTAAAAGAAGAAGCTGAAAACAAACATAGTTAAATTTAAGTGCAGCTTACCTACTTTATACATATTTATACCAATTTATACATATTTTTATACCTAATTTTCAATATTAAAAATGTTTACCTATTTTTCTCAAATCTAGCAACTTTATTCTATTTCTTACTGACAGAAGATGAATAAAACATCCTTGCTCTGGGAATTACTATTACACTGACACTTTAACTTAGTTTTAAATAAAAAAGACTAAAGATTTTTTTCTGTGTGCATAAAGACATGTAAAAATATACATATATAGAGAGAGAGAAAGATGGACTCACGATGGATTCCGTTCCCTACTATGATTTAGTTTGACAAAGGAGTGACATCCAAGTACTTAAGTGATTTCTTTACACCTTTTATGGAGTAGTTAATGCGGTCCCACATTGAGCAAAGTCATGCCGGGTGTCCCGTCCGCCCCCTTCCCCCAGTGGCTCCCGATCCCTCTTGAACCCCAAAAGCAGCGATACACTCTATCCCGATTCATGGCACCCACCAAACCACAAAGACCATACAAAACCCAAGCACTTAGCGGCGTTTAGGCTGCGGCTTTTGTCTGTCTTGGTTTTTTTTTTTCTAAAGCCTGGGAAATTATCGAATGGGCCTTAGAATCCTACTCCTGTTCCATAATCGGTTGGTTATTTCAGTGGGATCGGAGTTCAGTATGTAAATCTCAAGGAGAGCTACTTGAAGACTTTTAAAGGTGTGAGGACTTGCTTGATTTTTATACTTCCTAAATATGTAAAATATGTTAAGTTAAAATTAACCCCCCAAGATATTTAATAAAAAAAGGAATTATATGTAAACTTAAATAGAAGAAAGCTACAGCTAGTAGAAGTGGGAATACATTTTCAGTTTTTTCCCACAGCAGCCATAAAGCCAAAATAAAATCAAAACCAATTTTATAGTGACACTACCTCCAAAAAAATAAAATAAATATTATTAGTTATCCCCGAAAAAAAAAAGAAATACTCTAGGCGAAAGCGAAAATCTGCACACATAAATCGTTGAAATCGTTTAAATCGAATCGAGTCGCATTTTGATAACTCTGTTTGCCCGGCTGACTAACAATTTCCGTTCCATTTGTGCAACTGTTAGCCCAATTGAGACCCCCGGGCCAGTCGCCGCCGCACAGTGGGCGTGTTATGCTTGTTACTCACAGATTGCGGCAATTGCATCCAAAGTGGGCCCCGAGATCGGAGTCAAGAGTCTGGCTTTTCAACGCTTCATCGCCGGTTATCGGCCATGCCCCAATCCAGTTGGAGCGTTTAGTCTCCGTCTCTCTGCCTGTCTGTCTGTCTGTCTGCGGGCCTCCCTGCCTAGGTGTTAAGTATCGAGAGGCCCGGCCAGCAGCTTCTCCGACTGCTCCGGCTTCCTTCCTCCGATCCGAGCCAAGTGCGAGTATATCCATCTGGGAGTTCCAGCGGAGCGGAGACATTTATCGCGCGCGTTGGTGTCGCCTCTATCTGGGCGATGTGCGATGTGCCGCGTTGTTGTAGGTGCGGAAAGTGGTCCACACGAGATTAGGGTGTAGCTATCGAGTCGTCTTGCTGTTCCGCCTGCGACTCCCCGGCGAGTGGGTAGCAAATAAAAGCGCCAAAACACTTAATGCATTTGGAGCAGACACACACTGCAAGTTAAAGTAATAAAAAATATGCTGGATAAATGTTTAAAATAATTGAATAAAATAATAGCAAAATTTGTTTGTTTTATGATATATTTTCAGAATTTAATTGGGTTTTTTAAGATTCTTTATGGTGCTGAGTTTCATATTTTACATCTCAGACAAATTTTAAGTTCCTTGATAGCAGGTAACCCTTTGTTTATAAAAAAGAAATAATTGTTATATTTCAAGATCGATTTGTAACTTTCTTTATAACACAAACAATGTGTTAAATAATTTATATTTTATTTTATAAAAGATTAATAAGGTATCTTATTAATATAAAATTATTTTTAATAATTATATTAAATATCTACAATTTATACATTAACACTATGAATACTTCCCCTGCTTATTTATTTCAGGACATTTGATTTTCTCACAATTTCATATCGATATTTTGATTATTATCCCAAGTGCATTGACTCACCCCAGCCCCGGTTCCAGATAGCCCGTAAATGGAGCTCCAAGTCTAAGATTGGTAGCCTGGGTGCGTCTTCCTCATCACCGTCACCATCAGCATCAGCCTCGTCGTCATCACCGGCACCGTCGTCGTCGTCATCTCTTCAGCGTGTGTGTGAGCTTGTTAGCAAAATAAGGGGTAAAAAAGGAGGTAGGGAAACGAAACGGTCGCCGCTGGGTGTTGGCCAATCTTTAAAGATCAAACAATAAACTTAAAGATCTGCCGGGCTCCTCTTGCCGCCTTTTCGCGCCTTCGACATGCAAATTGTGCAGCCGAAGAAGTGTCAAACAATGTCAGTGGGAGAATGTGTCTCGCAATTGAAATTTATTTGCACTACAATTCACCGCTGACAATGCGAGGAGGCACTGGGATGTACTACCTTACTTTTGCACCAGAGTCTCCAGCTCTCAGCCCCCCCTTTTTCCCGAAAAACCCTCCGCCCAAAAGTCACAGTCGGAGCTAGCGATCTCTAACCCGTCAACTCGTCAAGCTGTGAGCGTCAATCCACAATCCACAACAAAGTCAACGACGAAGACGATGGCCAAGCCTGCCTTGAGGATTACACTGAGAGAAAAGATGGGCTTTGAATAAATTTTTGGAAGCCATAATTAACTTATTCCGTCAGGGCGGTTGAGCTGAAGAAGCCTCTTGAGTGTCCTCTTCCTGTTTGTGGATAAACCTTGTCTGTGGTGAGTTATTTCCCATATTCTGATATCTCAGCATAAGAAGCCATTTTTTAATCATAATATAAAATATTTAAATTAAATTTTTAAGGTCCTAAATATGAATTTTTGAATGATAACATTTAAATTAAATTTTTGATGTTCTAAATTTTAGTTTTTATTACCTTCAAATGTAGTAATTATATTTCACAAAAAAGTAGACCTCATAGACCTCATAAATAAATGCATATTAATTTTAATATGTATCCCATCTTCGTTATTTTTCATTGTGCTTTCTCCTTACCTATTTTCAAGTCTCTGGTTTTCCGCCCAGTGATTGATTGAAGCGCAGCCTCATTCACGAGCCGAGGGCTCAGCTCTCAGCTCACAGCTCACAGCTCACAGCTCACAGCTTCTGTGCTGAGCCGGGGCTGGCTGTGATTTCGCCAATTGGCAATTGCCTCCTCCGGTGCCGTGAGCATTTGCAAAATGTCAATCTGGTGCTGTGCATCAATTCAAGTGTGAAATAAATAGAAACGAATTCAGGTCCCAAAGTCTAGCATTTTGCTATAATTTTCGCGCCATTTGCCGTCGACTTGGCCCGTCTGTCAGTCAGTCGGACTGTCTCTTGGTCTGACTAAAGCCAAGCTATGCTGAAAGTATTTACAATTACGCAAAGATTGATTGAAATAGATTTCGGATTGATTGGCTGCTGGTATGCACATCGCCTTGGAGTTGCAGTTGCAGTTGGAGTTCCTGGGAATCGCCGGCGCAGGTTGAGAGCGAGGTTAAGAGCTCTGGGATAATTTCTAATTAAGCTGCCACGCGGAGGAGCTACATTTTATGCGACACATTTATCCAGTCTCGGCGAAGCGGTGCCTTCTTCTCTTTATTGATTGCCATCGCCGCAGGAGTCTGAGAAACCAGCTTTCTCCCAAGATCTCGTAGATCTTTTCCCTGGAAGCCAGGCCCGGTCAATAAAAGAAACGGTGGTTCATCTAAATATTTATTTCGTATTTATTTTTGTGGTGATAGCAATAATAATTTTCTTGATTTGCATACCAAATCATCACACGGAATGGGAAAATACTTAGGCAACATATTAATATTAATAATTTATGCTATTTTCTATACAATTTACATACTCGCATAGATTTATATATATATATTTATTTATTTATAGATACATTTTAAGAATTTGCTAATTGTGACTAATAACTCGAGCGAACTAAACCTCAAAACGAGCGAAATTTGTCTACCTCTATTACGGGTGCTTTAAACTAACAAATACTCTTGGGGGGAGGCGATTGGAACCGTCTAAATAATATAGCTAATCGCTTAATATTATATATGGTATATATGGTTTATAGCTTAGAAGAAAACGAAACTTACGGCCTACGAATTCCACTACGATATTATGCATACACACGATACACGAGATAAGCTGCCCTTTTTGCATATTTTGCTACAGTTTCTTTTAAGTTTCTTTTATCTTTTTATCATTTGTTTAGCTTTTCTTTCCATTTTTTTTTTTGAGATTTTCGAATTTGTATTCTTGCCGCTTTGTGGGCAACCGAAAAATTTGTTTATAATTCACTGAATAAAATTATCGATATGGACAACATTTGTGTTATACTTTTCGATCGGTCTCCATATGCAAATATCTCTCTTTTTTCTCTTTTCGGGGGCCGCTCGACTTTTGCATATTTTGGCAATTTGGTTAGTTGTTTTAAACGATGTGATAACATCTCGAAACCAAACGGCACGAACTCGTATTTAGCGCTTGTTAGGCAGAGTCACCCCCCTCCGATTCGAGTCCGTTTCATGTTTCGTATTATTTATATAACTCACATGCGTTTATTGTCTCGTATGTATATTATTATTATTTGTTCTGTTTTATCTTTTTGGTGGTGTCTTAGCGGGGGGCTAATTTTCTATTGCCTCGATCGATCTTCAGTGCCTGATAACTGTCATTCGGAGAGTGTTATTTAGACTTTAGTGGTCAGATCCAAGGCATTGGCCACCTTGACGGCGGGCGAATCCAATCGCAGACGCTTCCCATTTTCACTGGAGGCCTCGATGAGCTCGTCCAGCTTCCGCTTGATCGTCTCGCTGGCCTCGCTATCGCTCAGGATGCTGTTATTATTGTTATTATTATTATTGTTGTTGCTGCTGATACTGTTGTTATTGTTGAGGAGGGGCTGCTGCTCGATGCTGGTCTTCACCGTCTCCGTGGTGCTGGTGTCCTCCTCGGGCTCCTCCGGCTCCCCCTGCTCCACTGGCTGATCCTCCTCGGGTGTGATCTTCAAATCCTCCTCCTCCTCCTCTTCGTTCTCGTCCTCCGCCTCGTGTTCCCTGGAGTTCTCGGGCTCTGGATCCGTTTCGGGGCTACTGCTTTTGCTGCTCAGCGAACTGCCCGTGGTCTTCATGCTCAGATCAATGGGATTATCCTGGCCGGGACTGGGATTTATGTCCACTTCAGCCGGTGTTTCCGCTGCCTGGTGAGCCGGCGAGTGTGGCGGCGTCATGGAGACCACTAGATCTTCCTCCTCTTCATCCTCCTCAGCACCGTCGTTGATCTCTTCCGCCCGCACCTCGTCGTCCTCCTCGTCCTCGTTCTGGCCATTGCTCTGACGGCTCTTCACCCTCTCGCGGCCACTCTCCGAGTTCGGTGTGACCAGAGCTGATATCGAGTAGTCCTGCTTTGAGTGTGGCGGTAGTTTTGTGGTCGGCGGCGGACTGTGCCGCTGGGACTTGAGCACTGCGTCCAGATAGAAGCGCTTGGTCAGCTCGTCGGCCGCCCCGCCGTTGGTCAGCAGGTGGTTGTTGTTCGCATGGCCACTGGGACTCCTCGGCGGTGCTGGCTGCTCCTCCTCCTTGAGGTGCTGCTGCTGCTGCTGCGACTGGTGCTGCTGGTGGTTGCCAAAGGGAGAGGTGCCCGGAGCAAAGCGCTGGCCCGCTCCGCTAGAGTTGAAGAGATGCTGCACCGCCGCCGCTGCCACGGCCGCCTGCTGCTGCTCCGGAGTGGGCTTCAGCAGACCCTGGTGGTGGGAGTACAGGGCGGGATGGTAGCCGGGGAAGAGAAGGTGCGAGGGCGGCAGGAAGGCGGGTGGCGGCATCACCGGCATGGAGCCGAGTCCCGGGAAGGGCAGGGGCAGGAACGGCGACAGATCCTTGCGCAGTTGTGGCGGCCTTCCCGGTACCGCTCCTCCGCTCGCCTGACTGCCATCACCTCCGCCGCCGCCAGCTCCGCCGGCCGAGGACTTGCCGCCGCCCAAGTGCAGCAGCGGGTTGCCCCGCACCGAACTCACCTCCACGGAGCTATCGGAGTTGTGGGAGTCGGGCGAACTTACTGAGGGCGAGGCCACCACTGGATGCTTGAGGGCTCCGTAATCTCCAGCGCTCTCCAGGCCCAGCATCATGAGCTCCTCCTTGCTGCGGACTCCTCCGCCGCCAGCGGTGGCCGCGGCATAGAGACCCGGATAGCCACCGGGATGACCCAGCATTCCGAGGGCCGCTGCCGCTGCCGCCGGCGGTGGGACACCGGACATGGACTTCACGCCATTGGGCATGCCGCCGGCTCCGCCCGAGCCACCCGGTGCACCTCCGCCAGCCTGCTGGCTGTTGTGGTGCGCCGCCATCGCGGCCACCGCCTGCTGCTGCTGCTCCTGGAGCAGGCAGTGGATCTTGAACCAGTTGGAGCGGCGGCCGTAGCGGGAGCCGCTCTTGGACATGCCCACCATGAGGCACTTCTTCAGGCGACAGGCCTTGCAGGCGGTGCGGTTCTTCTTGTTGATGATGCACTCGCCGTTGTTCTTGCAGTCCGAGATCGACGACAGGTTGTTGTACGACCGACCGAAGAAGGACTGCAATCGAAGGGAGAAATTCGATGATTAATAAATAATATAAAAAATAAAATAAAACTAATTAAATTAATCCATTCCAGGGCTATTTTTTTAAGTTAATAATTAAATAAATACATAAATAAATTCAATGGTAACTGAGGCTCTCAAGAGCCTCGACTCCGTGCTTCTTCGACAACCCAGCCCATGATGTCATTCGGTAAAACGTTTTCAATGCTCGACAATAATATCTCATTAAATTTTGTGATGATTCATTTGCTGCAGAGGCTGCTGAGACTGAGACCGAGACCTCTTTAAACGCTCTTTGAGCGCCAAAAAAAAAAGCGAGGCGAAATAAAGCAAATCGACATGCACAAGCGGCGGCCAGGCAACCAGGCTGCCACCTACACCTCCGGCATTAACCGTTGGCTGGGGCACCACAATCAATTGCAACAAAGCAAACAAACAATTTAATTCAATGCGGAGGAGCCATGAAAAGCTGAGAGCCAGAAAGCTGAGAAAGAAACAAAAACGCCAGCGACAGACAGCAACATGTTGCCGCTGCCGCTGCTGCATGTTGCAAAGGTTATGGCTGTGCAACACTTATGCCAAGTTGCAATGTTGGCAGTAAATCACCAACGCTTCACGGCCTGCCCGGCTTTGCAATCAACCAAAAGGGACAGACTGCCTAAATGACTGACTGAATGGCTGCACTGGGAGAAAAATATTGTTGTCCTGTTTAATTAAAAAAAATTTGCAGTAATTTATTAATAAAAAAAACATCAAACATATATACATAGATCAATATTTCGAATCGATATTTAAGCATGCATGTTTTCGGGAATTTTAATTTTAAATTTAGTTGGTGAAAAGTGTGGACTTGAAATTCCCAAGTACGAATTCGGCGTCACTGCGAGTGTGTATTTTTGTGAACTAAGTCCCTCAACTTGATCTTGAGTTAGAAGAAAGAAATCATTTAAACTTTATGTATTTAAAACCATAAATTTCAAGGAGCCTCTGCAATATCTTTGCAATTAATGCTTGCGTTCACTAGAATTCCCAACGGGTTCCAGCAGCAAATTGTTGGTATTTACGCTGTATGTCGAAGTTTGCTCTCGAACACTGATAGCTGATGGCAGAGGTTACTTCCTACTGAAACAGTTGCTTCTTGTCTTTGACAATATCTTTGTTATAAAAAAAGTTAAATCGTAATTTTATTGAAGCATACATTTTTTTTGCAAGTGTACCTGACAGACTCTGTGTCAGTATTCAAGTTGGTTGCCGTCGTTTTCTGATCGTAGGTGGAGCTTTTGAATGAAAGAAACACCAAAACACCGGTGCTGATGCTGACGACGAAGCGCAAAATTGAACCGAAACAGAAAAAAATAAAAAAACAGCAAAAGAGAAGCAGAAACAATGCGAAAATCCACTTTTAAGGTTAATTGGGCATCAAGATTACTGGGTCGGAAATGGAAATGGAAACGAACGAGGAGGAGGAGGAGGAGGAGGATCTGAGGCCCGTTCTGGCGTTTCTTCGTTTTCAGTTTCGTTTCAAGAAGTCAAGAAGCAGCCCAGACGGACGGACGACTATTTACAAGCAATTTTGTGCATCAAGGCAGATTCACTTTTGTTTGTTTGTTTCTTTGGGCCCATTTACTCTTTTTTTTCTCAGTTTTTTGCTTTTTTTTTTTGCCTTCTTGTGGGCGTTAAATTAGCCAAGCGAGGCCCACGCCATTGCGAACGAGGCCCAAGCACAAATCAAATAACGCTGACCCACAAATTGTACGTTAGTTGACCTTTTCTCCTTGGCGTGGGCTAAATAAGAAAAAAAATACGACGACAAGAAAAAACAGAAAATATAAATAAATAACAAAATCAAATCCCGCGACTGAACTCGAATCGAGTCGAAGAGCGAACAAAAAAAACTGATCATCCCGCCATTAAAGGAGTATTCGTATTTAAATCAATTATTTGTGGGGCGCTTTGTTTAACTTTGACCTTAGCCTGGGGCATCCCATCCATTTGTAGCCGTGGCTACTCCCCCTCCTGCCCGCCCAGTGATGAACTCAACATTCCGGCTCCGAGCGGAGTCGAGTCTCGAGGAGAATGGCCTCATAACTTTTTCTGCTTAGCGTTTGCATCACGAAGGCGGCGAATTCGATTTATTGAAATCGATTGAATCGATTGATATGACCAACTTTGGGCCACAGCGGAATGCTTGATTGTGTTTGAAAGTGTTTGGAGTTGTGGCCAAAAAGGCGAGGGGTTGGCCATTTCGACCGGATTTTAAAGGAATTTTGGTTTTCCCATGAAGTGAGCTCTTATTAAACTTTTTTGCAAAAGAGATCATGTGAGTGTGCACAAGTTCTTGTGAAATTAAAATATTTAAGGAGTTATAGAATCCGCAAATGACCTTGAAATGCAACCATGTTGAGGCTGTCTACAGGTAATATTTTAGGGGGAAACATTGATCGATTTTAAAGTAACTAAATATTCAGGAAATATTCAAAAAGTATATAAGAACATTGTCTAGGCTAGATAAAATCAGATCCCTGCTGAAAACAAACAAATAAAAATTAATTTCGATATCGAACTCACCTTGCAACCCTCGCATGTGAAGGCTCCGAAGTGAAATCCAGCCGCCGGCTCTCCGCACACCTTGCACGTCTGATTCATCTGCAATGGGAACGAACAGAACACATGGACATGAGAATGGTATTGCAAATAATTGTGAGGGGGGTCTCTAGGAGGGGGAACTCTAGCCCAGCTTCAAAACTGAGGCAATAAATTCATAAAATTTCAATTAAAAGCAACAGCAAATCATGACACGCGCATCTGGAGCTCTCCATCTCCCCCAAAGAGAATTGGAAATCCAGCCCAGCCGCCAGCGAAATTCACACGCATTAAAAATTAAAATGCAAACATAGTTTGTCATATCGGGAATTGGTATCAACAAAAAAAGAAAAACAAAAAAGGAGCACGGCAAAAAACGAAAGGCGAAAAACGAACGACGACAAATGGAAATGGGAAACGGGCCCAAAGGAGCACCCAAAGCCGACCAGGAACTCCTAGCACTGTAATAAATTCAAGAGTAATTTCTATTATAAAAATAAAAGTGATTTACTTATTTAAGTAACTTAAATTAAATTGAATAATCAGGGTTTTAATCTCAACTGGTAAAGGTAAATAAAGAGTAACTTGCAACCTTTTCAGGAAAGTAATGTAAATACTATCAACACTTGCCTAAAAACACTTTATTTCCCACCGTGTGCCTGCCCAAGAGTCTCTGCTGGTGCCCATAATAAAATATGAAGATGGAATCAAATGAAAAATTGCCCCAGAGCACACACACACTCTCTGAGCAAACAAGCAACATTTGCATTTATATGGCAAACTCGGTGCCTGCCTCCCCCTTTGACTCCTTCGCCCAAATAGGCGCAACTTGTGGCTGAGAGGGAATATTTGTTTATTTATTGCGAGCGAAATGTTTATCAACAAATTGCCATCAATTGTTGTTCGGCCAGGAGTTTGCTCTGGGTCCCAGTCTCCTCCAGTTTTTTTTTTTCACGGTCAGGTTGGTTATCCGAGGAAATTGCGTTTTCCTTATTGCCACTTGTGGCTTGGAACTGGAGCAGAAAAACCCTGATGATGATGACACGCGCACATGCAAAGCGGGGGAAAACTTGGTAGGAAGGAAGGAAGTGATCGTGGGAGAGTTTTAGCATTTTATGAAGTAAGGAGTGTTTCAACCAAATTTATTACTAAATTATTTTACTAAATCTTTAAGGTTTCATTGAAACTAATGCTCGCACCAATTGAAATGCTTTCAAATATATCAAACTAAGCTGTAAATTGGCTGGCCAACTAGTAGCACGAGTGCAGATGGTCTACATCATGCTCAGCCTCATTCTGGACCTCATCCTCACCTGAAACGCTTTTGTTATGTTTTATAGCCCCAATTGGCCCGCGGGCGCTTCTTGGCCATAATTCTTGCGGGCCACAAACAATTTGGCACTTTACAAAGTAGGAGAAAGCACTCAACACATTCACTTTTCTTCCAGCCGCTCTTCGCGGCCCATAAGCAAATCCCCGTCGAGGTGCGGGGTCTTATAAGAACGCCTTGCCAATTGGCTTAGTTCGCTCAGGTCTCTGGGTTCCTTATTTCTTGCCTTGTTTGACTGTAAAACATGCTAATCTGATTTCGTGTTATGTGTTGAGTTGGGGGCCCGAGTTCGGGCCCCTCGAGTTGGTAGGAAATAAATTTCCTACGTTTAGGTTTCATAAAGCGTCGTCGGGTCTGGTCGCTGTGCCTGCCTGCCTGCCTGGGATTAATCGACAAATAAAAATCACATAAAATAAATTAAAAATTATGAGTTTCAAGTTTCAACAACCTGTGGATTGGCAGCAGATTTGGTTTGATTTTAAATCACAGCCCGACAGCCAGAAAGAGAGAGAGAGGGCCCAAACACGTTGCAGATGAGCCTCGCCGTGAAATTTATGCAGACAATGTGCAATATTAAAAAGCCATAAACATTTATTTTACAACAGACAAGCGACACATTCTTACCAAGGCACTGGGATGACGTTTCTGTGGGGGAAGTGGAATGATGAAAGCCCTCTATAGCGGGTAGGAGGGCCAAGAACAGATGGAACAGGCTAGTTAGTTTTATATTTTTAATTGAAAGCGAGTGTTTGACCTTTGATTTGCGAGCTGGCTTTGCATATGAAAATAGCTAGAATACTAAAAAATATAATTAGACTCTGGAGTGAGTTTAATTCATTTTTTAAAATAAACTCTTGATATTAAATACTAATTTATATTTATATATTAATAGCTTGTACTTCAGTTATATCGATACAAAATTATATTGAACTGATTTGATTCATTTGCGTAATAAATGAACAGAAATATAATAAATTACTTTTACTTTCGATATACTTGAAAAGTAAAATAAATTTATCTCTATTTTAATTTCAGTTAGTTACAACTGTTTATTTAATTATGATTGCTATTTAGGACCTACTAGAATATTTGCTACGAACACTCTATGTTAATTGTCTTCGCCATTGTAGATTTAATTGAACAATTTTTATAGCTAAAACACGTCTTTAATTTTATGAAATATAAAAAGAAAACATCTGTATGGCCGGGCTAAAATCCAATAATAATGACTTCATACAAAAAGCCTGGAGTACCCGCCAATAGATGATTACAATCTCCTATTTTATGAGTGGTACTATTCAGTTTTTATGTTTATGATCAGCCCTCTGGGCTCAGACCTGTTTTAATCTCTTTACCCCCAACGAAGACACAACTTTTTCATTTAGTATATTGCATAATTTAGGTAAAACAGCTCTGGCCGAGAGCATTTAAAGTCACAATTAGCCAAGCAATTAAGTGAAAGTGTTATAAATTAGATCCGAGAGCGGCGAGGCAGCGGGACAGCCACACCATCTGCACAATTTAAATTAAATATATATAAACCGATATAAATAACCTTTTTCCTTGTCAGGCAATTTGTTTATTTGCGCGACTAACAAAATATTTGTCAGTGCGCAGGTTATTGATGGCATGCGAATATTGATGAGTCTTTTCGACTGCACAATGCCAATTTATTATAATTAGTTGGTATATTTTCCCAAAATAAAAGTTCCCCCAGTTCGGCAGAAGTGCAACAAGTTGAGCCAAGACAAATAGACGCCAGCCAAAAATAACAAAACAGCGAGTAGA
This sequence comes from Drosophila auraria, assembly GCA_008042615.1. Classification (NCBI taxonomy): domain Eukaryota; kingdom Metazoa; phylum Arthropoda; class Insecta; order Diptera; family Drosophilidae; genus Drosophila; species Drosophila auraria. The sequence continues at coordinate 17,739 of VNJW01004164.1, read as the reverse complement.
AAAAAACATAAATACCTGCAAAAACTTCACCAGTCATCATCCACAATAGTGGATGCTGTTGATTTTGTGTGTGATTAATTATGGCGATTGCCGTTCTGTTTGTTGTTAGATGTTGTTTGGTTGTTAACCTTAACGCGCAGCAAAAATAGCAAGTAGAATTTATAATTTTTCATGCCCCGATGATGCAATGATAAAATATTATATACATACGTACACATAATAATAAGATGCTTTGTTATATGGCTTATTAAGCTCGGCAAATAAGAGATGCGGTCGCAAAAAAATAAAATTAAATAAAATTATTAAGATTCATTTAAGGCACGTTTACTCCAGTTTCGAGCTTGGCTTGCCTCGCCTGGAGCTGTTAAGAGCTAAGTGCCATTAAGACCAAGTCCGAACGCGGTTTTAGTTTCTGCTTCCCTCGCTTCTTTTTGGCGGGCAAAAAAAATTATGATAATTGCCTGACCTTGGCTGGCATGTACTAATATTAATTCAAATTTGCACATCCCTCAACCCCCTCCTCGAGCATGCAATTATAAAAAAAAGCGCAGGCTAGAGGCAGGCAGCAAAAACATAATTTAATTAAAATGAAATCATGCACAAAGCCATTGCCTCGCTTTGTTCATTGTGCGCTACGGCAAATTGTTCTAGTTTTTAAGTTTTATTTTCGCCGTTTTCGTTTTCTGCCGTGTTTTTTCTCGCTTTTTGTTATAAACATTCATGACCAGTCGACACTGAAGACGGTCGTTTGTTGCTCGCTGTGTTGGTGTGGCTTAGTGCCTTTGTTGCTGCTGCTGTGATGAGCAGATAAAAAAAGTATAAACAAATGCTGTCTGCTTGCTGCGATTAGCCTAACTGCACCCCTCCGCGACTTGTCGACTTAGACAGAAGTATCGTGCAAGTGCAGCTGGCATTCTTATTTAAATTTGTATTTCTAAATTATCAGAATAAAATTTAATGGGCTACTGTTCATTAGGGGGGCTTAACACAGCTTCTTAGCATTAACTTTTTAATAGTTAAACTTATTTTCAACACGTGTAGGGGTGTTCATATACTCTAAAAGTATATTAAAAACGAAATTCTTTATTAATTAATAATATGAAGGATATTTAGCGATTAACAGAGTTGTAAATATTTTATTATTTACATTTTCTCTAGTATTTTGCACTACCTACATCCTAATCTAGAGGGAAGTGTGTCTCCTCTTCGCAATTATTCCCAACATCTTCTGAAGACAGCTGCAAAAGAAAAAATAAAAATATTGCTCTAGTCGCAGAATCTATTCCTGCCCAGCCAGCCAATCAGATGAGTCATGTTGGCAATGCAAACTCGTTTATTCCCCAGTCGATCTGCCGAAGAGGAGCGAAATTTGTCAAAATGGTTATATCGCATGTTTGATATGTTTCTTTTTTTCTGGCTTTTATTTCTTTCATCTCCTATTTTTTTTTTCTGCCGCATTACAGAAATACTTGAGGCATTCGAGAGTCAGCTGCACACACGCATTTCTCTCGCTTTTCCTGCCCCAGCAGCACTCCTCTTTGCTTAGTCACGCGGCCTTTATGCTTAGGCAATTTGTCAAAAAAATAACACACAACAAATTTTACACACATTTTCAGGGGGGCCTGCCCTTCGAGGCCCCTCAGGGGAGTGATCAATCATAGGAAATCTTTCAGTTTCTGTCTGTCCGTTGCGTGAGGAAATTATTCGCAGTTGTTATAGTTTGGGCAGTGAGAATATTTTTTGTTGGACTGGGTTTTGATTTAGAATTTTTCGCAGGCGAATTGCATATTACCAGCATCTTTTCGAAGTCAAAAATGTTTCATAATTTCGCCAATAAATATTATTTGATGAATGACTTTTCGTTTATTTGACAATTACTTAAAGGTCAATGAAAGCGCCGTTTTATTTTTTGTAAGTTGCTGCTTGTGCAGGACAATGATTAATAAATAAATTATTATTATTTAAATGCCTTAACTGATTGTTTTTTTTTCAAGTATTTCAAGGATGAATTTGGTACACGGTTTTTATATTTTCTTCCCCTTGTTTGCTTAGTTTTTAAGGTGCTCTTCCTTATTTATAATTTGATTTGATGATTGATTTATCTTTTGTTTGACAATTACTGAATGGTCAATGAAAACGCCCTTATTTCGTTTCACTATTTTCTCCCTTTGGCTTTCACACAGCTCCAGCTACCACTATCTTTCTCTTCTACGGGTGTTTTTTTTTGTTTTGGACCTCAACACCCCTTGAAAGTCAATCCATCATCGTTTATCGCTCGCTTGGCTGGGCGAGTTTGTTGCCTAAGTCTTTCGTTTTGATTTTCGTACTTAGCTAATTGTTGTCGTTGTCGCTGTCGTCGTCCCTCGTCCGTCGTTGCTGTTCGCCTTCTTAAGCTACATAAAACCCAAAGCCAAACACTGTAATTATGAACCACGATGATCATGCTGCCTGCCGCTGATGATGATTATCGCGCTGATGAAAAGTGCTCAGCGGAGAGTTTGCAACTTGAAGCATCATCGCTGCCGTCCGTTTCTGTTTCTGTTGCAGCTTCGCATCTCCGAAGCTCTTTAAGCTGTCAAGCAGGAAACGTTTGGATTTATAATGCTCGGCCCACCCCTCCTCCAGTGTCACTCCCCTTCGGCCCGGTCTCGGTCTCGGTCTCGTCTCTGTTTGTCATTATAATTAATTTGTAACTATTTTTATGAGCTCATGTGAAATTTAAATTGTATTCTCCGGCCGTCCGGCCGTCCCTGTCCGACGCCTGCCTGCTCTTTCTCCGTCGCAGTCGCCGTTGACGAGAGGCGCTTTCAGCGCCCAAGTGCCAAGTGTTTGTGCAATTTCCGCTTAAAATTTGAAATCTTCCGACAAAAATAGTACAAATTATGCTGAAAAATTGACAGGAAAACGTCAAGTGGGAGAGGTGAGCCGTGCCAGGGTACACATTTTCCTGAGAACTTTGAGTGCAATTTGCAAATGCTGAAGTTGGAAATGCAAATATTTGCAGACCAATTTCGGTGCGTTAGAAAAGAAAGGTATATATATTTGTAGGATATTTAATTTTAGAACATGTAGTTACTTATAAAATTTAATATAAAATATGATAAATACAAATTAGACTACATATAATTATTCAAATATATTTTTTAATAATTTAAATATGTTTCACTTCACTTTTTCTTATATTAAAGCTTACAATATCTTGCATTTTTATATCGTTTGACTAAAATAGAGTATCCTTAGCTAGAGTATTCACAATTCATTCATATCATTCGAGCATCTTCTCCATACCCATTATACTTGTTATGCAAATGCGTGCAAAATGTGCGAGGTTTTCTTCTGTTTCCGAGTCTCAAATGCAATGCTCAATGTTGCTGCAGTTGCCCGGCTGTTGCTGTTGTTATTATTGTTGCTGCTTCGCTGTTGGCTGCCAGCCACACGTTCACCGATCGCTGTGGCATTTGTTACAATTTTAAATGTTAGCTCAGGCAAAAGCGAGGCAACGGCGAGCTAGCAAACTAACAAACTTGTGCCAATTGTTGCTTACAAGTGTTTGACTTGACATTTCGGCGTGCGCGTCTTTACGAAATTGGCCCCGTCCACGTACTATATATTAGCCCCATCTGTGTGTGAGCTTTTTGACCATAAAAACTTGCTTGCTGGCGCCTTTATTTTTGCCGAGTGTATTGACAGCCGCAGCCGCAGGTGAAATGCTCAACGTAGCTCAACGAAATTAATCAAAGCCACAAAACTTGGCCAACAAATTAGTAAGCGCTTGGAAAATTGCATTTTAAGTAGCTTTTTGTGATTTTTACTATCCATGATTTGGCATAAACTGCCGTCTGTTCGATTCAGTGAGCATTTGAACTGCACCAGATGCCAAAGACTTGACTCCGCTTGACGTATGCGAAACAAACAAACAAAAAAATCGATATAAAAAAAACAAGTGCAGATAAAACTTTGGAAATAAATCTTGTGCTCAGCATGGCAGGCAGACAATTCAGACAAATAGAGGATGCGACAAAATGAATGGATTGCACCATGAATGGCTGAGCGGATGAATGGTTGGATGGATAGATTGCTGACTTGGTTGTCTGAAAATTGTCAGCTAGCCGTGGGCAAAGGCTGGCCTTGAATTCCTTACTTGATATAGTCAAAGTAAACAGAATTATGTGTATTTAAGGTATGACAGTACCACCATAAAAATATAGGTTTAAAAACTCAAAAACATATTACCAAGTTATTCTAATTATTTTGCCTGACTCACTATTTAAATTTTATATTCCTGACTTTATTTTAACCAATTTACTATTATTCCTTAGAGAATAAATTAGTCCTAGAAATTGAATAAAATAAATGCGTTTCAAATACATACAAATTTGGTTAATAAAAGTTTACTTCAATAATTGTTTTTACAATCAAAACCAGTCCCATAAACAATTTATTGGGGAACTAAATTCAAGAATTACAAGCAATCAATCCCATGTGAGGTCTCTGTTCCCCCGTCCCCAACTCAAATCACATTCGGACACATTCGTGTCACATGGCCAGGAATTCTTCCCACGCTTTTTGACCGCCAGATCCTCAAAATCAAATTCCATTTTAATTAGTAGACATTTTCACATTACGTATACGCCAGATAGGACCCGCGGCGCCCTCCTTTTCGGCCATCTCCCTCCCTGAGTGTGGTGGGGCCATAAAAGCCGAACGAAATTATAACAGCCAACTTGCAAAACATTTACACCAGCCCACCAGCAAGCAACTTGCAACTTGCAACTGGCAACTGGCAACTGGCAACGTGCAGCGGGTGGAGAGTGAAGAGAGCTGGATTTTAGGCGGTGGCAGGCAGCCACCAGCTTTCTTTGCCAGCGAGAAAAATGATTCATGGAAGAGGCCCGGGACTCCTGCTGGCTTGGTGGCTCGGTGGCTCGGATCTCGGGCTGGTTTGGTATGCAGCCAGCGGTGTGGTTGGCTTTTTGGCCAAACCGTCTCGACGCCGGGCAGACTATTAACTTTGAAAGTTGTTTAAACAGGCGAGGAGCCGAGAGGCGAACCTCCACCTTCTATTTCTTTATTTTTTTTTTTTGTCTCTTTGGCTTTTGCATTGGAAGCTCCTCTTTGTCGTCGTCGTGGTTGGTTGTCTGCACCAGCTGCCTGCTGCCTGCTGCTGATGCTGCTCCTTTACCTTGCTTGCAGCCAGTGTCATCGGCGTCGCGGCTCGTGGGAATTGGATCATTAGAAGCCGGCAAAAGGCGAAGGCGATGGCAGAGGCTGAAGTGAGCAGAAGTTGGTCAAAGGCGGCACTGAGAGAAATTAATATTTAGGCTGGGGCTTATTAGCTCCTTGCATATATACAGGCTTTTTAAAGTTTGTATAAAATATTACAGCAGCTTAGAAAATTCGTTGTTTAAGTTTTCTATAATTTTATTTAATTCTAGACTTTGATTTGCAGCAATAAGTAAATAAAAGCTCGGACAAATAAGGAAAAAAATACTATGTATTATGTTTAAATGATCTTAAGAATTACATTTTAAACTGTGTTAAGGTTTTATGAAAACAAATCTGCCCGGGTTTAAATGTTCTTTAAAATTTTGTTAAAAACAATATACAAATAATTATTAATTTAAGATTTCAAATGTCTCTCAGTGCTGCATTCAGATGTTGGTGAATTTTCGGTTCGATCCGCCTGCCGTTGGCAACCCACCGGGCAATTTTGCATGTGTTTTGTTGGTGGCTTCGTTTGTGGCAGAGTTGCCACCGTTTCTTGTTGAAAAGAGGCGCGATAAGTAAATGTGTCCGCGTCTCTCGGCCGTTTTCCTTTTTCCCTCGTTTTATTTGCACTTGCACAGCCAACAATTCTTTCTTTATTTTTTCCTCGCCGTTTCTGTTTGTTTATTTGTCTTTTTTCCCTGCCCCTTTTCTCTGTTGGTTCAAGCTTCTATTTCTTTGTATGCGATTTATTTGTTTGTTGTCTCGTTGTTATCTGAGTAAGCTTTGGGGCTCAGTTGTGTTATTTTGTGTTTTTTTTTCTGGTTGGTTCCTTTGATTTTCCCCTGCCCCCAGATGTGGCCGTTGTTGTTTTTCTCGTGGATTTTCGGGGGAGTCAAAAGTCAATTAAATAAGAGCAGTGCACAGTGAAAAGCTTGTACATGTTGTTGCTGATGCTGTTGCCACAGCGGCATGTTGTTGCTATTATTGTTGCTATTTTGTAGCTGCCGCTGTGTTGTGTTTTTTGCGAAACGAGCAATTTGTGCCCGTGCTATGTGGTTGACTTTTTTTCGCTCTGGGTTGCGGCCCAGAAGTGCACTATGGGAACCATTTCACCAAAAAGTTTCAACCAAGTTGAAGAGTGTTTTGGGAGAAGAATTGCCTTGGTGATTTATGAAAATGGTTTATGGGACCCCTAGCCTTTGGATTTGTGTGTCAGCGTTGGGGAGGGAAAATTCAGGAGGTGCTGCGGGAAAAGCAAACTTACTAGGAAGAGCGAAGGAATAAGTTCGTTTCCTAAGTCTTTTGTTTTTCGGAATTAAATCAATTGCTCTTAGTGAGAAATAATTTTAAAATGCTTATTAATATTGTAGCTAATAATTTTTAAAAACGTTAAAAATTTAAAAAAGCTAAAAAAGCTGAATTCGTTGCCTAAGTCCTTTGATTTCCATAAACTAATATCACAAACTTTATGTATTTTACACAAATTATTTTTAAAACACTTGCCTTAAGGTCATCTTTCTATTTCTTTTCGTTTTAAAACGACTACGACTACGACTATGAATAAATTTCCCTTTCGATTGACTCAAGATATTCCCAGAGCTAAGCCCATTCAAAAGATGGGTTTCACTTTCCATAAAACTATTAAAGGCCGATGAATTAAAATTGAATTAACTTGCGGTTTTGTGGCGCTGACTGGTGGGAATAAAAAATAACAGAAGAGCCAAAGAGATTTGGGCAAAAAGTGATCATTGGACGGGCATTGTTGATATTTACTTTTCGACTACTGCCCAATCTCCGCTCAATGCCAGCACTCCTCCGACCCCGCATGTTAAGGGGGAATCTCCGTCACGTGTGTGCAAAAATAACAATAACAAAGGCATTTGTTATTAGCGGCCGGGAGTGCGCTTTAAAAATAAACAGCTAATACAACAATGGGCACAATTTGCTGGCATCGCATCGAAATCGAAATCGAAACTGAAGCTCTAGCCGAGTGTGAGTCCGAAGCGGGAGATTCGAGCTCGGATCTAATGTAAGCGGACATGCAGGCATGCAATGATCTTCGATATATGTGTATCTATTTGCCTATAGTATATGCAATTTATATAAATTTAATTCAATTTGCCGAGCTAAATTGTTTAGGTTTTTTCTACAATCGTGCAGAGGTCGTTGGCGGCGGTAGAGGCAGAGGCGGCTATGGAGCGGGGGCCCCTGTTAATTTCATGATTGGGTCTTGGCTTAATGTGTAATGCCTTGACTCGAAAACAATTCTAACAATTTGGCAGCTCATTATGCGGTGCGCTCGCTCGCTTAACCACGCCAACTTGACTCCAATAAACGATGCACAACCTTGACCTTAAGCCAAATGAAAGATAAACCACACGGCGCGGCAGTGAGGCAGCTAGGAAAACCCCTGCCGCTGCCATTATTTTTATTACGGATTACAAACCGAAAATTATAACAATTTTGTTACGCTTCTTTGAGGAAAGGGCACCGCACTGAGGCGCCCCGCTCCCCGAGATCCACTATCGTTATTAGGCGCCAAGTTATCAGCGTAATAAAGTGGCGGAGCAACCAGTTGGAACACTTTTCTGTGCGGCGGCAAAGTGTTGAACTTGAAATCGAAAGCAAAAGCAAAATGGGAAATAAGCCACGCTTCAGCCAGTCGATGGGAGAATGCCCTTCTGGGGAGGGTTAATATTGTGGCTAATAGGTTAAGACTATAGGGATTTATGTAACTATTTTTTTAATGTATTCATTTATAATTTTTAGGCTTGAATACTGTGGTTTATTAACTAATCAAAGTTAAATTAATAAATACAGTAGATGGAATATCTAAAATATTGCCCACTTAAGATCTCGAATAAGCTAACAAAATTATTGGCCAATTTAATGACGACTTGAGTCATAATTCAACAAGGCTATAAATAAATGAATAATTTGCAAGTGGAGTAGAGAAATATTATTATCTTAGCCTCCATATATTTCTTAAAACACCGTAAACGTAGATGATTACTTGTACATTTGTATATGTATAGTTTCTTCAGTATTACAATTGTTCTCCTTTTATAAATGAATTTAAATAGTAATTTACTGCAAGTAAAATCTTTAATTTACTTGACAAAAATTATATGTTGAATTCTATTTGATCAGTAAAACTACTCCGCTCGAAAACTCCCTACAAGAAAGGGTATTCCGGGGCAGATCCCACACTCCATTTTTCCTTTTATTCCAAGGGGGAGCCATGAGGCATAAAGCACTTGAAATTGGTCGAGTGTCTGCGGGGAAGTCGGGAATGGGGGGAGGGCAACCCTGCCCCAACTTATCTTTAAGCCACGCGCTAATTTGAAAATAATGCTCCCAAATCATTCTCACATTTTTTCACATTTCCAGGCACTTCAGCTTCGGCTTCAGCCTCAGCTTTAGCCTTCTTCACGATCGCCGTGGAGTGAGCAATAAAAGTTTTGGCAGTGGCGGCTGAGGCGGCTGAGGCAGAGACCCCTTCCTTGCCTTGTGGTTGGCGGCCCTCCCACTTGTTGATTGTCTGTATAATTACATAATATTGCATAATTTCGCAAAAAGTACTCGGTCGCTTTGGGATTTCTGCTCTGTTAGCTACGTAGAGTCTCGGCAGCTTGGAAACTCGGAGTCTCCGAGTCTCCGAGTCTCCGGTTCTCCGAGTCTCTGGGCTTTGGTCTGGGGGTCTCATTATCGTCGGCTGACCGACGATCTTCTTCGTTTTCGCTTTCAGTATCAGTGCACAATGTAGTACTTAAATAATAGAAGTTTAATAGCGTTTTGTTATGTGCCGGCCGCATTTGCAAGTCGTTAGTTTCTGCCAGTTGCTGCCACTTGTGTTTTTTTTCCCTCGTTTTTGGACTACTAATGCATTCAGCTGTAGGATTTTTGTCAAGGTTATCCAGTTGGCTGTGTTAGCGGATATAATGACATGATGCATATACGGTGGAAGCCAAAGTCAGCATCAATTTCGGTTCTTCTTGTTTGGATTTCGTTTTTTCTCGCTTTTCGGGAGGAAGTTCAGTTTTAAGAGCGCTGTAATTGTGTGTAGTTCGTTCAAGTTCGCTGCCTAAGTCATTTGGCAAGAGCCTAACGAACTCCGCAGAACTTTTCTGCAATCCAGTGCCAATGTGCAATGTTCCCAATGTGCCTTTGGGCCTTCTCCCAGTCCTGGCTAATTTCGCTCATTAATCATCGAGCGGCTGCGACTGCGGCTGCGGGAGAAAATCGCTCCGAAAACTGATTACACATGTACGGCCCACCAAATCAAAGCTGCGCCAAAAGGCCCAGCAACATGAAGTCATCTGTTCATCTGTTCATCAGTTCCCTGCCGGTGAAATGTATCTGCAAACAAATGAAGTTGTCTGCCAGCCAACTGGCATTCTAAGGCTGCTCGGCTAGTAGAGTCATCAAGTCCAGGATTGATCATTGATCTTTTGGCACTCAATCCTCCGCCATCCGCTCGTCGGCTCACGAATTATAAATAGTGCAAATGCGTGTAGTGCATCATCATCATTAGTTTTCGGCCGAAAAAGCCATGGCAATAGACTTGTCTGGAGCTATATGGCTCAGAGCCCCCTCAACAACCTTATCCCGTATCCCTAGAACTTGGTCTTTGGCAATTATACGAATCCATGTGCCTGTCTTTAGGTAGGTTTGCTAAATTGTTTCAATTTGTTTTGTGCCTGGCATAACTACGAGGTCACTCGATGAGGGTATGGGTCCAATTCCGTTGGGTTTGTTTTAAATAATATCTTAATTAAATTAAATATTTATGTTAGTGCAGAGAGTAGAGTAATTTTAAACACACATGTGTTAGCGTTTAAAAAAATAAAAGCTCAGAAGAATGCGTAAGAGTAAGTAGTTCAAATAGACAGTCAAAGCTAAAATAAAATAATTCTTAAAAATGTATTTAAAATATATTTATAGCCCACCTCAGTTGTTTAAAATTTAAAATTTGTGCATCTCTTATTAAATGATTTTAATAAAATTTTATAAAGACCATTAAAAAGCTCAAAATAAAAATTAAAAAAGCAGGTATAAAAAAAAACTCTTCATAATTAAATTATTATTTTAAGGTTGCCATTAATACATTTTATAAAATTAATTTAATTCAACTCAAAAGCTTTTTAACCCAAGAAAGGGCATCACCGATTCCCCATCGAACCCGCCGATGATTGCATATCAAGTTCGTGTCCTAAGTCTTTCGTTTCGTTACGTTTTGCGCTTCAAGTCAGGCATTTTCTAATTGCAAGTTAATTTCTTGTTGCGAACATAAATTTAACATTCTAATTGAGTTATCAACCGCAACATGTACATACACATGCCAAAAAAAAGTGGAGAAAAAAGCAAAGACGAGGACGAGGCGGAGGTAAAACAAGTAGGAGAAGGAGATGCCGACACCGGACAACTTTTACAGCTTCTCATCTCGTCGTCGTCGTCCTCAAAGCGAGTTCGCTTTGCTTTTTCGCTTCCAAACTGGCTACGCATGTGAAAAATGGCTTACACATGGGGCCCGCTCCCAGCTCCTCGGCTGCCAACTTTTCCGACCACGAAAAGTTGCAACAAAGCCACAAGAGAGTCGCCGGGTAAGTGCAGTAATTACATTTCGGTGTGTGTAAGATTTTGGGCTCTCGCTAATTTGCCTGCTGCTTCTGTTTTTCCTTACTTAGTTTTGGGCATTTATAACTAATTTTTGTTTGTCTGCCTCTGCCGCAGCCGTGGTCGTCGCTGCCGTTTGAAAGAATTTTCCAACGTGGAAATATGCACTTTGGCATGGCTCGTAATTAATTTACTTTGTGTGTTTGCCCGCTGGCAGCCGCAAAGGAGAACGACACACACGAAAATATGAAAAAAATCCATTACGCAAATGTTTATGACCAAAATGGTCAGCAGCCGAAGAAGCCGTGGCAGCCATGGCAGCAGCAGCATCAGCAGCAGCCTCTTCATCTGCTGCCAATGCAAATAGAAAAGATTTGCAAAAGCCCCCAGATGCGTGTGCCCCAAAAGTCGGAGGAAGATGGGAACCGACCGAGTCTCGGTCCCGGAGTCAAGTGAGCTTCTCTCACATACATCACAACATTGTAATGCATTTTCAAGCGGCTCCGCCCGCCGCCCCAGAGGAGGCCCCCCCTGGAAATTAGTTTTCTTTTTCCGCAGCGTCGTGTCATCAACGGGATTTCGGAGGCGTGATTGTATCGAAGGTCGTGGCAATATGGAGATGTTGCAAGAACATTAAAATCCCCATACATTTATGGCCAGCTAATGCAGATTTGTTTATCTATCGGATGAGTTCCGTTGATTTTTTTAATGGAAGTTGCAGGCCCCAGAATTGATCTACAGAACTAGCTTCTATGTTCATTTTAATCGGTATATATTACATTATATTTTTTTTTTTTTAAATATAAAATTAAATAAAAGAAAGAGGTTCTCATCTTAATTAATAACGAAAATTTTTTGTTGCTCTATATTATTAATGATTCGTTCTTAATCCCCATCCATTGCAATATAGTAACTTGATCCGCCTCAATCTCTTGTATATTTTGATATTAATTGGAATTTATTTTTATTCGTTTCTAATATGCATAAATAATGATGGCTATTCAGAAATGTGATGCCAATTTTTCCGATTTTTTGCCTGCATACGTTTGAATTTATTAATATTATTTTCTAGTATTCATAATTTAAGTGTGATATCGATTTCATTCCTCCACATTATTTTACATAAACTCAAATTTGATAGCAATTGAAAGCAAATTCTAAATTCCGTATTATTTAGTTGGAATTCCTACTCCTTGTGCTTCTGTTTTCCGTTGGAATTCCTTAGCTGCTTCCCAACTTGTTTCATATTCATAAATTTATTGGCTGAGGCTACCAATTTCGTCGTCGAAAATGTGGCCCAAATTCGAGCCGCTGTTGTTGCCTTCATTTTAATCAAACATTTAGTTTATCGTCTCACATTTCAGCTAATTAACACTAGCTCGGGACCGCCTCTTTTGGCTGTGAGATCTCTGACTTGGCCTGGCTCTGGCTTAGCTTCAGCCTCTTCTTCGGCATCGGCCGGCATCCGACTGATCGACTAAACGAAAATCAGCTTAAAATCATAAAAAACGCACTTAAATAAAATTTAATATTCAAATATTGACATTTAGTGCCATGTTAGCAGCAACTTAGGTGTTTTCTTCTCCTCCCCGCACTCGGGCGTCTCTCGTGGCTCTTTCGGAGGCATCCCTCCTCCTAAACAAAAGCCTTAAATTATGCATGTGGATTGCTCGGAGAGGGACGACGCAATTCGCTTAGCATTAACTAATTGATCTGCATTAATTTCAGGCCCGGAGCGAAGACAAAAGGCTGAGAGCAGGTGAGTCTGGGTTGGGAATACTTGACGTAGTTCGTATTTGTATTATGATTATTATGAGTTTTATTTTTTCTCTCCTATTTAAATTATGACATCATTTAAATATTTTCGCCGCTGTTAGCCAGATTTCTGTGTAAACTGGTTTAGGCTACACACAGTTTTCGTCGCTGTCTTTCTGTCTTTCTGTCGCTGTCGCATTGTTGTTGTTGCTGGGCAATTATGCATGCCCCCAAACCCCATAATTCATAAATTCATTTTGCGCCCATATTCGAAAATGCGGAAGCGCTTTGATTTGCTGATGCTTTTGGGGCCATATCATACATATGTTATCATATCGTATCATCACTACATATAAGCCTGCCGCCGGATTTTCAAAGCCCAAATTGTCTTGCCCTCATGATGTCGCATATGAAATTATTATTGTCGTAAACTTTTTTACGACTTTGCTCAATATTTGGCTCGTAAAATATTTATTTTTTGTTTATTTTATTCGAGTTTATTGTTGGGGGCATATCTTATTGTAAGATCGGTATGAATTTTGAGTTTGCTTACCGCATATGGATTATCCTGATTCATCATTATGGTAGTCTGGGATCGCTGAGCTCAGGAGTGCTCAACGGAAAGGTCTGCAAAAAATATAAATAATTAAAATAAATTAGTTATTAAATTTGGTTTTATTCGATTGATCGTTGAAGGTTATTATTTACTTTTAATGAACTATAAATATACTTATAGTTTAAAATTAACTTATGCAAATAATTAAAATTATTGGCTACTAAGAATTTAAGCTCCCAGCTTCAGTATTAACGTTTCAATGGAACCTATTTATATGCCACATGCACACCTTTTATTAGCTCTACAAAGAATAACCTTCTTGCCAATAGATATTTATCGATTCCTTTATGATAACCATAATTTGAGCCAAACTGATCTTGAACCCCACACATTTAATCGAGTGCTGGCAGTAGAAGATTCTACTCGAAGATCCGCTCCAAATCAAGCGTGGTTTTCTGACATTTAGACCGCTCAACGTTGCCAGCTAATAATAATAATAATAGCAAATAATAATATCGATTTTTACAACGATGCTGCTTAGCTGCACCTAAAAAGTGGCCGTTGAATCAACATAACAATCAGTTGCCTCACATCTCGCAGAGCCCAGAACCCCCCACAGAACGTGAGTCACCCAGGCCGAGACACACTCCTGGCCAGAAGAAGACTCGGCCAGGTCGGATCCCCGCCTCAGCCCCCAACAAGCGAGATGGCATGTTAACTGACAACAGGTGTTTTCCGCGGCCTGCTTGCCACATTTGCATTTGATATTTCGTACGCTTGTTTTGCTGCCGCTGTTAACGCGTTCGTACTAAGTACTTTCACACTCTGCCCCCTCCCTCGGCTCAGCTCTGCTCTGACGCTCTCCTTTCGCAGCGATTGTTGTCTTCCGGCCTCGGACCCCTTAAGGATGTTTAAGTCAGCACACGACCTTGATGTGTTAATTTCCCAGCCAACTCTTGGACGTCATCCGTCCAGGTACACTTCCAAAAAACGGAAAACCCTGAATTACATAAATATCGTCTACATTTCTCTAGTTTCTTTTGGGTTTTAGACCCAATAAAAACCTTGAAGAGAATTATAGAGTAACATATTCCGATAAAATCATATGTATATCTACTAATCTAATTCCCACAATCTACGTATTGATGAAAATAGTAAGAACTAGAATAAGAAATTGCGTGATGCACTATACTCAAGGCGTACATAGTAATCATCAACCTAACAGAGAAATTATTAGCTCATAGCATGTGATCAACCTTGTCAAATTTATTAAGGGATCATTTGTGTTCACAATTTGTGTATCTTTCCGTAGATACATGCCTAATAAGGGGCTTAAATTTGCATATATTTATTTAAAATATTTACAGAAGAATATATATATAATATATTTTATTGGCTTAAAGAGAAAACTGATCTAATCTCATTAACAATCCATTTAAATGGCAAAATTTTCTCCGAGTGTCCTGGGACTCAAGAATGGTGCCAGGAAAAAGGTTAGGGCTGTGATTTCAAAAGGTGCTAGCAAAAACAACCTGTGATTGTCTGCCCCAGGTAACTAGAATAAGTGCCCACTCGGCGAGTTGTAGAACACAGCAAACTTACAAGGCACTCGCCATAAGTACGAGTATATGGGCTCTGTCAATATTTGCGACACATGCAAAGGCAATCCAAGTTAGATTCTTCATTGGCCTGCAAGCGAGTCCAAGCTGAATGCACTCACAGAAAAAGATCAAAAAAAGTATCAAGAAATGCCTAATAATGCCTAAAGCCTAATTTTCTAAGAGAAAACATGCTGGAAATATGTTATTAATAATGATATTGAAGTACGAGTTGTTTCTACGAAATAATTATGAACTTTATTTATTTTTCCTTAAGCGTTTGTTTACTCTCTTAAAACAATAACAACCTTTGATTATCATTGTTCTTTAAGGGTAAATAATTATTCGAATGCATATTCAAATGTAAATTATTCAAAAAATACAACGCTTGCGTTTTTCCAATTGCCTTTTAATAAATCGAAACGGGGTCATGATATTAATGAATGACTTTTACAATTAGATCGTGGGAGTTGCTTAATATTTTATTTATTTCTCCCGCCATTAATTTCGTTCAGTGCCTTGGCTAATGCCATTCCCATGGATCTTGGATTTTTGTAACAAATATTCTGGCAAATAAAGCTTTACACGCTATTTGCATTATAAAGCAAACATGTGCGGCGACTATATAGTGTCTATATCTCGCTCGCACTTGACTTACATTGATTCTGTTATATAGTCGTAAAGTTTATTTGCCCTGCCCTTGCTGTTGTTGCTGTTGATCTAGCCATGTTTTATGGCCACACTAAAAAGTGCACTGGTCAACAAAAGCGACGAGAGAAAACTTTCTCACAAAGTCGTATGGGTCGTATAGGTGTGTGTCTATATGGTCTGTATAATTAAATCATACAAAGCGCGACAGTCGCAGACAGTTCGTCAGTTAGTCGGATTGTCAAGCGCTATCTGGCATCGCCATCTTCCTTTTGATTTTTTTTTATGAATTCTATTCGTTAATGAAATTCACATGTTCCCCAACTCTGCGACTCTCCTCCAGCTCGGATCGCAGTCCCCATTTTTATGTTCGCATGATGGATGTGTCTCGAAAAAGCCGAAACGATCGTTCCGTTTCTCCGGTGAGTGAGCCCACCTCGTTGTTGACCCTTTGAACTCACCTCCTTTTACTGGCCTTCCAAGTTAATCCAATTTGTTTTTGGTTTCTGAGAGTTTCTGATTTCTCTTAGTTTAATTTTTTTGCGCACTTGCGGCCTGAGTAGGAAAATCATTTAGGGTTGGCTTTTCCTAACATTCTCAAATCTCCGCTTAAGGTTTGTGTGTTTTTGTCGGCTTACTTTTTTTTGTTATTTGATTTTTGTCGATTTTGTTGTTGTTTTTCGTTCACCTTGCGCCAATAAAACGTCACTTGAGCGTATAGAGTTGTTGATGTTGTTGTTGTTGCGGCTTTTGCTCAAATTGCACTTGACTTTTAGAACTTTAGGCGAGCGTGAAGCATGTTTAATATATATCTACCCATATATCTTGTGGGGTCTATCGGTGTGAGTGTGTGTTTTATTTTTTGTAAGCAGGGGAAATATCACAAGTGAGTCGTGGAAAACATGAGCTTAAATTTGGCTTGGGAATATATTATTAATTTGCCTAAAGTTTGTGACTTTTGCAGTTTGTTTATTTTCCTGTGGATTTATTTAATTTTTTAATTTATTTTTGTTAGCTTTATTTTAGCAGTATTTTTTTATGGATGGACCACACCTATGTGTGGCTGCTTCTTCCGCTTTTCACTGGCTCTTTATAAGGGGTAACAATTTCTATTTGGTGTTTCTATTTGCTCAGTAATTTATGTAATAATTTCTTTTAATTTATTGCAATTATTTAGGGCATTAGCTGGGTTTGTTTGTTGTTTTTTTTAGCGGCGGCACACACAACAGCAAGAGCGACAGCAACAGCGACAGCGGCGACGTGCGATCGAGCGTGCGAGCAAGAAGCGCGAGCTATCACTAAAGACTGATGTTAAGCGGTTCTGCAAAATGCTCAGACCTCTGCGACTCGCGACTCGCGGCTGTCGGGGATTCGGATTCGGATTCGGACTCCAGATGCTTGGCAATATCATCCGAATCGGACGAACGAGCGACGAGCACAGCAGCTAAAAGCAGCGCGGAGACGGCAACAACAGCGACGCTCGGTAGCTAACTGAGCTGGAACTTCGGGGCTACCACAGAGACTCTGCCAGTCTGCCAGCAGCAGCGGCAACAGCAACAACAACAGCAACAGCCACTGAGGAGATGATACTACTATAAACAAAAACTACAAACTGGTCGCAGCAGTAGTAGATGGAGGAGAAGAAGAAGCTGAAACAAAAACAAAAGACTGCAAAGGCGACAAACTCGGCTCGAGTGCTGCTCTCTGCGTGTGCGTGTGTGTGTGAGGAAGAAGATTCTCTCTAACGGTTGATAGCCATGTACACTCATCCACCGTGAGATGGAGAGCGAGAGAGAGAGCCGGCTTGAGTAAGCCGTCTTTCTGAGTGATGTTAAGGCTTTACAGAGCTGAGCTGAGTCGCTTTGAGGAACTAATGGCAATTGAGTCGATTTTCTTATGATACGTGGGCTGCTACATATATTTCTGGCCTAATAATGAAAATACGAATATTTATTAAGGAAAATAGTTTTATTGTTTTTCAAAATATTCTCCATCAAGATTTACACACTTTTGCATGCGCTCAAACCAATTTTCGAAGCACTTTTTCCACTCTGATTGACACACCTCAAAAACATGGTTTTTGAATGCTTCAACAGCATCTTCTGGCGACGAAAATCGTTGACCACGCATTTTCTTCTTGATGTGAGGGAATAAAAAGAAGTCATTTGGTGCCAAGTCAGGACTATACGGCGGATGACCCATCAATTCGACGTTTTGGCCAGTCAAAAAGGCGCTGGTTTGAGCCGATGTGTGAGAGCTCGCATTGTCATGGTGCACAATGATTCGTCTTCCCTTGTTCGTTTTTCGAATTTCACCGAAGACTTCAGGCAAACAAATGGTGGTGTACCAATCAGAATT
>VNJW01004160.1:0-33452 GCA_008042615.1 Drosophila auraria | reverse complement strand
TCTGTCTGTCCGTCTGTCTGTCCGTCTGTCTGTCCGTCTGTCTGTCCGTCTGTCTGTCCGTCTGTCTGTCTGTCCGTTGCAACGCAAACTAGTCTCTCAGTTTTTGAGCTATCCGAACCCGAAATACTTCTTTCCATTGCAGTTAGTATACACATATGTCGGAACGGCTGAAATCGGAATACTATACTCTATAGCTGCCATAAGAGAGATCGGAAAATTAATGGAAAAAAATTTGACCTCTCAGCTTTTTGACGTATTTAAACAAATTTCGAGATATGGCTGGTTTTTACGGATCTATAATTACGGTTTTAATTTAATTTAATTAAATTAAGAGCGGACAACTACATCATATCGCTGCCATAAAAACGATCGGTTGATTTATATTAAAATGTAAAATAATACATGTAAAATGTAAAATGTATGGGTAAAGGTTAAACAAATTTACAAACTTCGATATTTTTTTAAGTTAACCAAAATAAATCGGTTTTCAGAGACTGCAAAACTGCAAGGGTATACAAACTTTGGCTTACCGAAGTAAGCTTCCTTTGCCCATGGGCTCCCAGCTTGAAATTCCTTGCCCAGCCATGCCTTACATGTGAGGATTGCCAACATAGTGGCTAGATATGACAACAAAATAGCTAATATTTTCTGTAATGTGGCTTACAAAATATCTATGACTAAGAAAGCAGCTATTTGACTCTAAAAAGCTAAACTTTGTATTGTGCATACTGTGCCTGAGCCGGCAGAGGTCAGAAGGGGAAACTTGCGCACTCCGTGGGTCAGGGCTCTGGGCATCTCTGCTTTAAGGGAATTTATGGAATGAAACAACCGGTATATACTTATATATATATATCTAAGCAAGTCGATAAACAATCCTTAACTTAATTACTTAATTAATTGAATAAAATATATCTCTCAGTGCAATTTCCAACACCCTCGAGCCCCACCGGCTTGTCTGTTTCGTTCGCCCACTGCGTACAACGCATATAAATCGCTCAAATCGAGCGGCGAATGGGGTGCCAGGTTATATATGGCAGGGTGCAGGGGTGGCTAAGGGGGTGCAATCCCTCCCCAACCCAACCGAAGAGGGAAATAGAACTTGATGCGACTTTGGTAACTTGCGAAATTAGAAAGGAACTGTGAGTTATCCCCTGGATATCATTTTGTATAACAATGAAGGATGCACGCCCCCTTTAAATCAAGTTTTACTGCCAGGCAGCAGCCTTTCGCCTTTCATTTATGATTTCCAATCAGTTCTGGCCGAGAGAGCTCTCTCTCGGCGGAAGTTTGGAGCTGAAATTACATTACATTGGGGCCTAGAGTAAAGTTTTTCTATATATATTACACAGGACAGGGCTCGGGAGTGAGTGTGTATCTATATGGCCTGCCCTGACCCACACAAGTCATTGATTTTTTGGGGTTCTCAATTGACTCGGTCTTCGAACCAATTTGCTGTTGTCCTTCAAGTTTGGCTCCTGCTCCTGCTCCTACTCCCCCGCACATGCCAGTACGTTCAAATTACTTTTTATTCTATATACTCTCAGCTTTTTTTTCGCCTTCCTTCCTCTGAACACGAACACGGAGCGGGACGTTGGTCGTTGGTCGTGGGGCATTGTTTTTGCCTAGGCGCTCAAGGATATCAAATTTTTAACCACGCGTCACACATGACAGCACCGACAGCGACACACTTACACATACGTAAGACAAAGGACCAGTGGGTGGGTGGAAAGGTGGCCCCGTCCAGTTGCGGTGTGACTCACACGCAGTGGCCAGCCAGGAGCTGCAACCGAAACCGAACCCGAAATACAGGCTGCTGCTTTTGGATCGCCACCACCGGCACTTGGCACTTGGCACTTGGGCACCTGGCAGGATATGCCAGGATTTGCATTCAAATTGCAAATCATGTCGCCATAGGGAGTGCCTTAACATGGCCAAGTGGAGGACCTGCAGGAATGCAAAGTTTCCTTTGCTCCTTCAAGAGCTGGAAACATCCGAAATGTGTGGAGAAACTTGTCAAAATAATCCAAGAATAAGGTCTAGCCTGAGCTAACTTTTAACTTTGCTGTATTCTAGGGGAATTTCTTATGCTTTCTCAAAATATATAATTTGGATTACTCTACACAGTTAGTGAAAAGACTATGCTCGGGCCTCGTCCTGCATTACCTTCGGGATTAGCTCTAAGGTTAAATACCAGCTAAGATATCGGGTTTCCTGCCTTTCTGTCTTTCTCTCTTTCTGCTGTGTCATTATCCTTTCAACCGCAGCCGTTGCTAAATATTTGTAATTAATTCTTTGCTTCTTCTTTGGGAAGCCCAAGAGCGGTTTAGGGGCGGCAAATGAGAAAAAATGAGACTTGACCAAGGCAAGGATTTCCGCAAATCCTTGCAGAACTTTACTGTCTTCGCTTCACTTGCCATTCGCTTAGTCCTTGCTCCCTTTTTTATTATTTTTTGCTGTTTTTGTTTTGTTTTGTTTCGTTTTGCATATGACAAACACGTCTCTGCCCCTTTTGTGGCCGGGTTTTTGTTTGCTCCTCCCCAGGAGTTGAACCCTTTTTTGCCTTTATATTTTTCCCTTTATTGTGCAGGCCCCCCTGCCACCCCCCCTGCCATGTGTGAGTGTTGGCTTTTTGTTTGCTTAATGTTTAGTTCTCACTTTCACGCAATGTTTTCATTAGAATGGTCCCGAAAAAAATAAAAGTAAACAAAAAATACGGGAGAGCAGGCGGCGCTGGATTTTCGGGGGTTAAGTTTTCTCGGGTTGACTTTGGGTCCGTCCGCTGATGTTTTCATTTTGCCTTTTTTGGACCAACTTTTTTTTATGGTGAATCCAGCACATGCCGAATCCAGGATCCGAGCCTGCCCCAGCCTCCGAGCATCTGTCTTTGGCGGCTCTTTTGTTTATTTTGTTTTAGCACATTTTAGAAACAATAAAGCAAAACTTTGAGCTCTTTGTGTCCTGCCAATGCTCGTCCCGGACTATATCCTTATTCCCAGTATTTGTCCCTTCTACTTTCTCCTCTGCCTCCTCTGCCTTCACCTTTCCCTTTCCCTTTCCCTTGTCCTTTGCCGCATTATCTCCATCGACGACTGCGCTGCAAGCTGGCCATAAAAAGCGAATTACGGCGTCAAAAACAAAAGGCAAACTTACAGAGCCTTACAGGGCTCCTCCACGTCCTGCCAGGTCCTCGAATTATGAAAGTCGCTGGTATATGGTGGAAGCACCGAGAAAGGCCGAGGGAGAGCAGCAGCAGCAGTCGCTCCTGTCTCCCTTTTGTGATATTTATGCGTCTTCTTTTTTTTTATTTTCAGCAATTTTCGTTTATTGATTTTTCCCCCACCAAACGTGTTTTCTTTTTTTCCGAGGGGGCTGAACTTTAGTCACAGAAAACCCTGGCCGGGCATGGAATGCGAGGAGGGAATATGGGATAGCCAGATTCCGGGAAAAAATGAGTTTTCTTGAGTTATCAAATTTACTCGGTATTGAATTTCGCAACAATGATCGTTTCGGTCGTTAAATGGGTTTACAAAATACAAAAGAGATAAACATGGCTTGTTAGTGACAACACAGCGGCTTTATTTCCTTTAAGTGTGAGTTTCCAGAGGTAATAAAATCGGGTATTTAAACTGGCTTGCTAACTAACTAACTTGCTTAAAAATTAATATGATATTAATAAATTGAGAGCAAGACCGAGCAACAGCGATTCAAAGCGGGAGAGGAGAGGAACCTTGCCGCTCTTTCCCTCTCACCCTTTCACCCACTTAAATTTAAGAAAATTTGTTCTCAATTTTGGAGGGAGTACTTTTGTATTCATTTTAAGTTTTTTTGATTCTCAAAATGTGAAAAAAATACTTCAACTAAGAATTTTTACTTGAAATGAGAGGAGTATGTATTTGAGAACGCGGTTTCTCAATTTCAGGATGCCATAATTCTCTCTGTGTATTAATATATTAAAGAAGAGCCAGACCAAGCAACAGCGATTCAAAGCAGGAGAGGAGAGGAACCTTGCCGCTCTTTCCCTCTCACCCTTTCTCTACAAACTTGACTACAGACGTACTCAATTTGAGGATAAACCCACTTAATTTCAAGAAAGTTTGTTCTCAATTTTGGAGGGAGTACTTTTGTATTCATTTTAAGTTTTTTTGATTCTCAAAGTGTGGAAAAAATACTTAAACTAACAATTTTTCAAAAATCCGTACTCGAAATGAGAGGAGTACGTATTAGAGAACGCGGCTTCTCAATTTAAGGATGCCATAATTCTCTCTGTGTGTTTATATATTAAAGCAATATAAATCTTTGGAAGCTCCTCCTAGACTCTCGTCCAGAAACTAAAGACCATATGCCAAAGGTTCTCTTCTTCTGAAGTGAAATCATTTGTTGCATTTATTATTAGCCCCCTTTTTCTGCTCTTAAATGCATTCGCATCCGATACGCTTTCAGAGGCACTTCCTCATCATCCAGCCAGGCAGCCAGGCAGCCAGCCAGGGAGCCAGACAAGTTTTTGCCTGCCCACAGACCAAACCGGCTTTCCTCTGACATTGTGGCTTTTAAATTGCTTATTTGGCTTAGTCGACGACATCGTCAGCGCTGCCGGCTAACCGCAACGTGCCGAGCAGTTTAATAACCAAGGCAACGCCGAGCGGTGACAACCAGGAGCAACTTCCTCCTCCGGTTTCCTCGACTGAACCACAACGGGCTGAGGTGAAACCACTGCAGGATGCCCTGCTGAACTCATGAATGTGGAACTAGCCTTGGAAGAATCAGAAATGTATGCTAGACTTAAGGTACTCGTTGGGGTTAATTCTCTTGCCCTAAAGCAAACTGTAGGATATAAGAAATATAGTTTAGAATTGAATAATGCAGTATTCATGAATATATATCAGTAGAACATACATATATCAGTAGAATAAATATAGCAAAAATAATTGCCTTTAAGAGGAGACACATGTAAACGGTCTTAATTTAGAAATTTAGAAAAATAAAAAAAAAAAAGCTAACATATTGGAACCGGGGATATATTTAAAGGTGGTATTAAAGATGTTACACAAAGTTTTATTTCGGTCTACATGTATGTCCTCCCACAAAGGAGCTAAAATCTCAATTAATAGCGACTTCTTAAGATAGCAACTTAAAAGAGGAACTATAAATAAGAAAACAAATTTATATATATATTTAATTTATCATTGTTTTATCATAAATAACGCACTTTAAATGGGTGCCTTTAAAGCTAAAGATGGAGTACAAGTAATCCAAGAAAAATTCAACAAAAATCCTTACCAAATTCTGGTTTTTAATCTGTAAAAGCTTTTCTACTTTCCCCATATTTTCTGTGTAAACTAATAGTTTCTTTTCCGTTTAGACCTGTGTTTCACCTGAATTCACCCGAGTAGAGGCCAAAGAAAGGCCATTATAACTGAGAAAGGCAGCCAATCAAATGACCTCAAAGTGCGTACAGAGCACAGTTTTAATAATTTGAGGTCAGGCAAGGCGGAAGAGCAAGGCATTGAAAGTAAAATTTGAAACTGGACATTAGGCATGCCATGGCATTCCATAATATTCGATTGCCGGCAATCAAAAGGCCGCCAGCTCACAGGCAGGAGTCAGAAATTCGAAAATCAAAAACTCAATTGCTTGCGAGCGTGTCCGTGTCCATGTCCGTGTGTGTGCTGGCAATAAATCATTCAGTGGATTGTATTCCCACACGAAATGCCATTACATGATTGATTCGCATATGCAGGTCCCAGATTCGGATGCAGATGCAGATGCAGATAAAGGATACTGCTACCCGTAAGCGAAACCGTATCTATGGCTGTATCTGTGTCTGCAGCTGCATCCTCTACCTGGATCTGTATCTGTATCTGTGTCACTTGGCAGGACGAGGCTGAAATTTAATTGCACATTGTCCCCCGGTTTGCAGCACATTTTTGGCATATTTTTGGAGATTTTGTGACAGCTGCAAGAGGTGGCAAATTCAATTGGGTTGCCAGCAGGAACTCCATTTCCCATTTTCCGTTTGTGTGCTTAATTGCTCAAGTGACTGGATGGAAGCATGGATATTCGAATGGCCATATTCCTCTGTATCCCTCTGTATCCCGAATACGTAAAAATTTGAAATAATATGGCACTGGCCCGCGGGGGAATACTCTTGCTCGTCAAATGCGCAAAGTGCAAACAGCTGCCGCCGCCGCCGCTGCCGCCATCCCGCTGTCCTGGCTTTTTGGGGTCAGCGGCAAGGAAAGGAAGAGTTGCCAGGACGACCGACCGACCGCTGGGTCAACATTCGGGGCTTTCCATTTTACGTTATGGAAATTGCAGCGGGCGAAAAAATACTCGCCTCGCCTGCACTGACATTTTGACCAATCGCAATGGGATTGCCGTCCGGGATGCCGTCCGGGCTGGGATATATGAAAAATTTAAGATGGCTTAATCGATTTATTCAGCAAGCGATTGCAAAACGCGCGTTCGATGGATGCGATGAGATTTCGCATCCACATCCACATCCACACACATGATATCTGCTCATTTGCGCTTAGAGGAACTTGCGCCCTCGTCCTCGTCCTCGTCCTGGGCCTGCTCCTCCCATGCGCTCCAGTGCCCCCTTTTCGGGTTTATTGAATCAAGCTCGTATGGCTGGGTATACGTTTTGGCAAGTGCACAGGGAAAAAGGAAGTTTAGAAGCTTTTTCACCAAAAAAACAAGTTAAACCAATATTGAGTCAGGGAAAAAGTAATAATTATATATTTGATGGCGTCTAAGGCTTGATTTGTGATTAAAATAAAATGTGGGTTATATTTTTCCCTATGTATGGCGTATACGCGATGGATTGTGTTTGAGTTTGGAAGAAAAACTGCTTCCACTTTTCCCCTTTTCTCGCTTTTCGTTCTCGCTCTCGTTCTCCCTCTGTTTATCTTCCTTTCATCGATTTCCTCATTTTGTTTGTGAGTGTTTTGTGTTTAATTTTGTGAAATGTTTGCCTGGTTTTCGAACTCTCTCAACGTTTGCCTAATTTTGCCCTCCATCCTTCCAGCCCACACACAACCCCTCTCCAATTTCGAGTCGCAAAGTGTATTCACTTCTTCTCTTTTTTTTTTCCTGCTGGCTTCGCTTAGAAGTTGATGAGATGTTTATTATGTATATTGTTGGGGCTCTCGGCAGCGGAGCGAAATCCCCGGGACCCTGCCCGGGTCTTGCCCGGGCCCCGTTTTATATGTAAATTTTCGATACCAAACAGGTGAGAGTTATGGCGGCGGGTGGCGGGAATGCCAATGCCGGAGGCGGTGCGGGGTTATCATAAATTAGAATAAGTTATTTTTCATGCTCTCAGATATCAATTGCAAGTGGACAACAGGCGAGGGCAATGCGAATAAAATTGGGGCAAGAAATAAAAAAAATGTAGTGGTAAAAAATGGATATGGTAGGAACATATATATATTAAACATATATTTATTTTTTATATATAAAGTTTATGAGTTTGAGAAATATAAAGAGACTCACGATCTTAGTTTCAGCTCACACTCGAGCCTTTTGCCCGCTTTGGCTTCTCGTTATCTCCGCTCGTTATTCTCGTTGTCTTTACTCGTCGCTCTGCTATCTCTTCTGCTCGAAGTTTGCTTACTCGCTTCAATGGCTCGAACTCCACTCTTTCTCAGTTTTCTCGCTCTGGCTTCTCGACGTCTCTAACTGTTGTTGTGTTCTCATCCGCACAGCCTTTGCAGGTTTTTTCGATCGTCGTATGCTCGTCGTATTTACTCGTCATTCTGTTCTCGTCGTCTTTACTCGTTATGCTCTCTTGTCCTCTAGGATATTCTTTATGTTATAATTGAGTAATTGTCGAATAGAATTTGTTGGGCAATGTTATTATTATTTTATGATAATTCATTGCACCCAAGAAAATGAACTAATTATACATTTTATCATCGTCTGGACTCTTACATTATTTAAGCCTTAAATGCAGAGTTTTCCCCAGGCTTTTCAATGATCTGGTAGCTGGTAAAATACCGACTGACACTCCAGATCCAGCCTAATCCACCAAATTAGCCATTACAGGTTCAACTGCACGGTGACCTGGGCTCGGCGTCCAGTTGTGTTTCGGCATTGCGCATAATGCGCTGCCAGTTTAAATGGCTTCGCTGGCGTCAAAGGGCAAGGACATGGGGATGGAGCATGGGGGCGAGCAGCCGCGGAGCAGTGTAAATTTAATTCTATTCCATATAAATTTCAGGGCGGACGGGCGGAACCTGAACCAGAGCGCAACCTGAGCTGTGGGACCTAACTCCTCGCCCAGCGGATGGATGATGATGATGAGGTGGCCGACGCGGATGAAAATGGGATTTTTCGAGAAGAAGAAGGAAGATGCGACTGGGATTGGGGACTGGCGCTTGGGCTTGGGTGGGGAATGGCATGGCTAGGACGACGCAAATTTATTTAACCTGCGGGCGCAGAGCGCATATTTGAATTTATTTGCATTAGGCAGGGGCGGGGGAGGGGCGGTATAGGGGGCGTGGTCGCTGTGGCACTGAAGTAATGCCAAAAAGTGCGCAAGCAAAAAACGCAAATTGTGACGACGACAACGATGACGATGGCGAGAAGGGAAAAAACTTTTGCACAAAGTTGTTGCAAGTTGTTTGTATGCGCCACTCTACCCCCTCCACCCCCTCCACCCTCACTCCCCCCTCCTGGGCACCACGCCCACCCAATTTTCCCCGAAATGAGCCGCGCGCCGTTTGACACATGCAGCCCGCCACCTGGTGGCCGTCGCCATGAATTTGAATGTAGCAGGCAGGCCGAAGAGCGCGACAGGGACAGCAGCAGGGCATAACGGATAAGGGAGAGGTAGGGGGAGGCAGGGACTGTAAGAAAGAGGAACACAAAACTGGCAACTGTAAACTTTGCCCTCGGCCAACGGGGCGGATGTGCGATGTGGCCGCGTGGCCCGTGGCCCGTGCGTATACGTAATGTCATTTCGGTGTAGCATACTTTTGTGCGACATTTAAATTCATTATACCCCGCAGGAGGAACTCTCGGGCAATTCGGCAACGGCAAGTCTTACGCAATTCCCCAAAGGACCTCCGCCGTAGATCAAAGTTGGATCATCGACGGGGATCAGCTGGGTGGCGGGGTGGAGTCATCAAAGCTAATGACAGCCACAGAAGGCCAGGCAGGACATTTCCCTGTATTCATATATACTTGTATAAAATGTTATGGCTTTACCTTTATTGGGTTAAATCCTCCCCAAAGAAAAGTTTTTTGTTTCGCATAATTGCGCGTATTTAACTTACAAAACTCCAAATTGAAAAGTTTTGTGTAAATGCTCAATTTGAATTACCATTCTGTCTTGTATTTATATATGATATATAGGTGCGGTTTGGGTTTTAAATAATTTCCAAAGCACAAAAGTTGCCAAAAATTAAATTAGAATAAATTTATGGCATACTTTTAGGCACTTTTTAAAGGGATTTCAATAAATAAGCATTTTTAATGGCTTGATTAAAGATTAAAATAATGTTTAACTTACTTTACATGCAAATTTCCAAGAGAAACTGAAAAATATAAATTACCAAATTGCTTTCTACGATATCTCTTAAGGACATGAAGTTGATATTGTAGATTTCACCCCTCTGAAAGCTCCTAAAAAACCCATCGTTCTCTTAGCGAGAAGAAGGCTTCTATTTTACATTTATCACTCAAGAATGCGACCGCCCCGAATGCAACTCGGATGCTTTGCTTGAAGTTCACTTCAAACTTTTCGTCCCAGCATTTAAATTCATTTTAGCGAGCGAGTCCGAGTCCGAGTATGACTCCAAGAGAGCCTTGAGACAGAAAATATGGCCAAATTGGCCAAGAGATCCACAGCTGGCTGGGCTTACCTTCGGGTACGTTGGTCCAGGCCTAATTAGCTCAACTGATTTGCTGTGTGTGCCGTCGGGCGGGGCGGGTCGGAACGGGTCGAGTTGGGGTATGCCTTCATTAGAATGCAACTGTTTGCCAGGCTCTTGACGGGATTCAACGGCTACAAGACCGCCTCTCATCCTCGCAATCGCAACATCCTGGCCGTCATCCTGTGTCTGTGACCCATTTCTCAGCCAGCTGTCGGCTCATTAATGAGTTTTTGTGTTGCGAAACTTTGCTCCGGCTCTGCCTTTGATTTCTTCTCGGCCTTCTACGTCGTCGTCGTCGTCTTCGTCCTCTTCTCCGTAACCTTTCTTCTGTGTCTTCACAATTAGCTAAGCTCTGTCTTAGCAAAGTCGACAACATGACAACCAGCCCCGGCCCGGCCCGGCCCGGCTCGGCCCGGCCTTCTCGCTGATTACATGAGCTCCGGAGCCGTAGTCGTAGTCATAGCTGGAGCCAGGTCCCTTGACTTGTCGACGTGTTCGCGCATAAATCAGAGCTGCGAAAGTCAGTAGCCAGCTGCAGGGAGAGAGAGAAACTGCAGCTGCAGTTACCCAGTTTCCAGTTTCCCAGTCCCGCCTGGTTCCCCTGGTGCGAAGCTGCATAATGAATGCCTAACGGCCCGGGAGTCCCGGTGTCCCGGTGTCCCGGCGCGTCTACTTGCTCTCACTTGCACGTGACACACACGGGGCCAGCCCAGCCGCAGCCGTTGGCAAATATGACATCGTCCTTCGTCCTTCGTATCTCACCGTTCCCCGCCGTATGCGTGTGTGGATTATGCCGGGATTGAGGTGCATTTTGATTGATTGAAGTGAAGTGGAGTAAAGTGGAGTCCCTCGAAGGGCTGAGGCTGAATCCGACTGACGCACAGATTGCTTATTAAGAGCTCATGAGGGCCAGGCTCAATAATTGATGCGATTGCCATCCAGCGTTGACTCTCAGATTCCCTTAATTGACATAATTATCGCTTAACGTGGTGAGACACATGTTGTACCTGAAAAAGAGTGATAGGGCTACAATGTAAGGGATAATACGTACATTGTGCCAGTATTACTTAGGTACCTTGACTTGCTATAACTTACTATAACTAGATCATCTCAAAGGTCAAAAAATAATTAAAGAAAGTTATCTATGGCCTTGTAATGTTTTTTCTGGATACCTATACTTACGATAACTTACATTTCCTTGAATATTTACAGTCACCAATTAGCTGAAGGATCTTAAAATATTTAAAGAAAATTATCCAAAGCCTCGTAACGGTTTTTTTTGGATACCTATACCTTCTATAACTTACTTTTCCTTCAATATTTATTGTCATAGATCAGCTTAAAGGGCTTTAAATAATTAAAGAAATAACTAAAAAAAATATATCTTAGGCCTTGTAACGATTTTTCTGGATACCTTTACCTGCAATAACTTACCTTTCCTTTAATATTTATAGTCACCAATTAGCTTTGGGATCTTAAAAAATTTAAGGAAAATTATACAAAGCCTTGAAATGATTTTTCTGGATACCTATACTTTCTATAACTTACTGTTCCTTCAATATATACTATAAATCAGCTTAAAGGCCTTGGAATAATTAAGGAAAATTATCTATGTCCTAGCTCTTTAAAAATCCATTAAAAATATGACCCAAGCCCAGCCATATGTCGAAAGTTTATTTGTTTAGAGAGACAGAGAGGAAGAGGGAGAGTTGCAAACAAATCTGTAAAAGGTCTGCAGCAAATGGTTGGGAAATTGTCAGCAACTCGCAAGCTTGCTCGGTTTCCTCCGCTTCCGAGTTAACTCACAAGTTATGAAATTTTCTCGAAATGCCACAGGAAAAATGTTTGCCGGCCAACAAATGAGTTTTCCATCTGTGAACTTTGGTTTTTATGTGGGATTTTTGATGTTTCTATTTTTATTTACATCTCCCCTGTATCTTTGTTGCCATTCTGGTCTCAATGGCTTGCGTTTTGCCATGGCCGTGATCTTTTTGCCAGTTGCGAGCTTAGTTTTAGATTTTAGATTAATTTTTGCAGAACAAGTTCTGGCGCTGGCGCTGAGTCTCGACGTCGGCCGACAAAAGCCTTGCCTGCATTTCAGGCATACAGAGTTGTCAACAAGCATTGACATTAATTAAAGCCCAGCGTTGCATGCGACAGCAACTTGCAACAGCTACCCCCTAGACCAGCCTTAGTGCGTGCGAGTGTGTGGCCCTGCCTGCGGCGGCTTCAGTTAACCATTAGACTTTAATTACTATGCTAAAATCCACGCTTGTCTGCCGCACCACAAAGCGCCAACAAACTGCAACAGAAAAGCAGAAAAAAAAAGAAAAAAACTAGTAGTGGCATGGCCCTCATCATGTGTGTGTGTGAGCTTCTGCTCGTTGCCCTCGAAGTATGCTTTAAAATTGCATTTCGCATTTCGTTAGCCTCGCCATCGTGCCCTCGTGCCATCGTCCTGCGAGTATCAGGAGGCATTCTTCTGGGGGGACAAGAGATACGCCTGCATGGCCATGTGGAATGTTTCTGCATCACAGTGCCTGCATACCATTATCTCTTAACCCTTAAAGCAAGTGCAGAGTCAGTGAGAGATGCTATAATCGAGAATGAATTAAATGTCATTGCATACTTGCTGGCGTCGCTCTCGGAAGCTGCAGGGGAATGTCTTAAATAGGGCATTAAAAGTCGTAATAATTGTTGAGTTTAAATGGAACTAAGCAGGAATATTATTCATAATTTTTCATAATTATTTTTAAGAACTTTAAATACACAGTTTCAATAAATTGAGAATGATTCGTTCTTAAACTAAAAACTTGTTGTAATAAAATAAGAATTATTCGTTCTTAAATCAAACTTTACTTTCGTTGAGCATAAAAGTTCTCAAAAACGTAATAAAATTCTCAATATCAGTATTTGTGTTCTTAAAAATTGTACTCAAACTAAGTAAAAATCATTTTAAAGTAAGAACAATGGACTCGATTATTATTTGAGTACATATTTTCTCATTTTGAGTACGTGCAATGCATTATTTCCATTTTAAGCTTTCTAAAGGGTATATTCTATTTCCTGGCCGGGTTAGGTTAGATCCCAGAAAAAAGGCTTCAGGCTTAAGGCCATGTTCTTAGCCAGATGGCTGGCCTTTGGCCTCCTCTCGCTTTTCCCAGAACTCCTGCCAGACATGTGGCAGCCTCTCTGCCCCTCTTAGCTTGTGATTATCATAATTAAACAATTTAGCCTCAAGTGTTGCACTTTGCTTCGCGCTCCGCGCTCCCCGAGTGCCGCTTGCAACAGCGATTCGAATGCATTGTTCGTGTTAGTTGCCAGTTGTTGTTGCTTCCGGTTCTTTGTTGCAGCAGTTCTTAAATGTAAATTACGCGCTTTGTTGACTTTGCCCCTGCAACAGCACACACTACACACTACACACTGCAAGACCCTTTACCCCGCTGGGGTCCATGGGCGCCTCCTTCTCCTTGGTCCTGTGTAATTGTGGCCAAAGAGGAGAGTGAGAGCTTTCTTCGGCTCGGTGTGCCTGTGCCTGTGCGTGTTCGTGTGCTTGCCAGATTGCTGTCAAAATGTTGCTGCTGGCCCCCCTTTGATTGTCAGTTTTGGACAACGTCTCTGTTTGTGCGGCAAGTGAAATTTTGTTTGACGTTGCTCGATTATGCATGGGAACTGGTAGTGGCCTCCCTCCGAGTGTGTGTTGTGTGTCTTGTGTGTGTGCGAGAGGTCGACCTTGCCTATGGTTAGTTTATGCGATTGATTTTTGGTTTTGTTCTTGGTGTGCGCCACGTGCCAGCGCTGCGTATACGTAATATCCGTTTGGGGAATAGTTATGTAAATCTCGGGGCAGAGATTACTCCTTCTGGGAAAGTGAGCCTCGGAGATGTTTCCCTTGATTTTTTTGCTTTCTCTTCGCTCTCTTTGCTCTCCAATTTTCCTTAATTATGTCCTTTCTTGGAAAAAGAATTAAATGCATTTTGAAATCAATTAGGAAAGTCCTCTGCCTTTCAGTCATTTCCTTCTCCGCTTTGAATGCATTTCCTTCAGTTTCTCTCTGTTTATTTGTAGCTGTATTTCTTTGAGACTTTTTTCTC
Organism: Drosophila auraria; assembly: GCA_008042615.1. Classification (NCBI taxonomy): domain Eukaryota; kingdom Metazoa; phylum Arthropoda; class Insecta; order Diptera; family Drosophilidae; genus Drosophila; species Drosophila auraria. The sequence continues at coordinate 19,480 of VNJW01004160.1, read as the reverse complement.
AAGGAGTTGTTTCTTCTCATTACTCTTTAACGTTTGCCTTATGCATTTAGAGAATGTACTTTGCTTTAGTTCGCCGAATTCATTAGGAAATTGAATAATTTACATTTTAAAAGTAATTGCAAAAATTCCCTGCAAAAAACTAATTGAGAAAGTGTTGCTTCGAGGCTATTCTTTACGCCTTCTCTTATTTTCTTCTCCTATTTCCTCGTTATCTGTGCAATTTTCTTGTAATTTTCCGGGGCAACTCACCTTAAGTTGAAGTTAGCTCTCCGGTGTTCCGGGCGTGTAACCTCCTGACACATTGGCCTTCTCTCCTCTGTTGCTGTGACCTCAGCATCTCAGCTATTTGTTTGCCGTTATCATTTGACACGACGCCGCCCGCCCCTTGGAAAAGCAAAAGCTCTGCCCCGCCCATATTGCCTAGTTTCCGGCACGTTTGCCCCGACAATTTTCCCATTTCGGTCTGCCTTTTCCCGGGCTCCCTCTCCTGCTTTTTAATTTGTTTTAATGAACTTTCAAGCAACGTATTCCGGGGCTGGGCTGGGCTGGGTTGGGTTGCTTCTCCGTTGCAATATGCTTGCTCACTTGTATAATTACAGGCGCCATTGCATGTGCATCTCCAAGCAGCCTCCTCCAGCCACCGCCTCCTCCAGCCACCGCCTCCTCCAGCCACCGCCTCCTCCAGCCACCGCCTCTTGTTTCTGGGCCTGAGCTTGAAGTGCGTGGCTTTCATTAATTTTAATGAGTTTTAAAAGTTGTTGCCATTTTTTTCTCCTCTTTCTTTTTGCTTGCCGCAGACTTCTGTTCGCTTTTTTTTGGTGTTACTTTATTTTATTTATTTGATTCTTGTGCCACAGTTTTCTCTGTATGTTGGCCCTTTTTTCGTGCAAAAAGCACTGGCAACAAGGCGAACAACGTTGACAGCACCGGAGGAGACTTTTATCTATTGAATACACACGCTCTCAGATGCAGATACGGGATGTAGATACAGACAATGACATTTATTTCTATTTGCAGCTGCAATTGCTGAAGAGCCTGGCTAGGGAGGGGAAGCTAGAAGCTGGGTAAAGGCAAAAGTCTGCTGTGGACATTGCGTATACGCAACGTTGTCATCGCCGCCGACGCCGCCGCCTGCTGTGTGTATAGTTTACGCTTAAATAACTCACAGCTGTGCATAATTCAGACGGAAGCTTAGCCCAGGGCCGACAACAGTTTCTCCCTGAGTGGAGTGGTGGGTTTTAAGAGGAAAAGAAGGAGCTGCAAAGGCAGAGTGTGGACTCCATTAAGCTATGCCGAGTCCATAGCTATCACTTAAAAGGGGAGAGACACAGAGAGACCGAGAGATTTATCCGGGTTAAGTGGAAGCCGCCGCCGCCGCTGCAAATGGAAACGTCCAAGATTTGGGCAATTACATGGGAAGCTGGCTGCAGCTCGAGGGTATCCATTGAACTCCCAAATGAACTCGTTCACTCTAGGATCGCTGGGCCCCAAAACAGATCGCTTTCAGCCGCAACCGCAGGGATGACAGCTTAAATTAAGGCATCTGCACTCCTCCCAGGACTCGGACAGAGTCGTTCGTCGGCAAATAAGATTATGCTTCCTTTGTTGTTCCTGGCGTATTCAATTTTTCTTGTTTTTCTTTTCTTTTCTTTGCTTTTCGGGGGACCAACATTAACGGGCGAAAATGGAAATCAAACCAGAAAGCCAAACATTTGCCAAGCTGTCGTGTTACTAAGTGCGTTAAGAGAGCTCCAGCTCCAGCTCCAGCTCGAGCTCGAGCGGGGCCATAATGTCAACGAAGCTGGCAGGGCAGCGTTTTTATGATTTTGCATTCGTCAACGCCGCGAACACCGCTTCTCCTGCCCTTCCCCGTCTGCCCTTTTGCCTCCTCGTAGGCTCTGTAAGGGCGGGCCCTTTGTCCTTTTGTCCAACTGCTTGTGGCGTTTTCGCAATTTGATTTATGTGTGCTGCCCCCAAAACATTCATTAAGATATAATCATAACACATAGAAAGGCGGCACAGCAACGGCTGGCTCTGTGTATCCAAATAAAAGTGTATAAGTATATAAATATAAATATAAATATACATATTCGTACATGTATCTCTATCCCATATATCATGTCCTTGCTTTACTCCTCCTGTGTGCGAGTGTGTGCTTTCCCCTCTCTAGTGCCGATGTTCCTGTTTTTGTGGCTTCATCAGTTGCGCAAACATCTTTGCAAATTTCTAGACACATTTTTCGGTCATAAGATTCCATTAGAGATTCTGATTCACAAGGCCCAGGGGCTATAATGAGGTTGGCGGCCACCATCTGTTCCAGCTGCTCCAATGGCTGCCAAATCAGGCTAATGGCTGCAGATCTTTCAGATATATGTTCCTATGGGCATAAAGTATATCTGGGAAAGTCATTTTGTGTTGCTGTCGTGAAATTTTAAATTTTTCATAGTTATTATAGTAATTGAGATCTGGAGAACTCACGGGTAAACGAACATGGCTAAATCGACGCGCCAAGTGATGCTGATAAAGGGTATATGTACTTTAAAGGGGTTGGAGAAGTTTCCTTCTGTCTGTTAAATATATTTTCGGTTATGTTCTACACAAAAAAAAAAAAAAAACAGGAGATAATAATAATAATACACGTTGTCTTCAAATTATACTCCAAGCAGTATAGCGAACTTGGTATAAATGTAATAATAATAATAAATCACCATCGTGTATATGTGACAGCTTACTTTAGCAGGGATCCAGACAACCTGTAAAACCTAAAACAAAGAAGAGGCAGACAGCGAATTATTTTTCCGAAATCTTTCCAATTTAAAATTTTCTTAACCCGAGCACAAACCAATTGGCTTATAAATAACCAATGCAACCATGTGGTCAGTGAAATCAGAAACCAGCCCCATGTAGCATTGAAACTATAGAGAATAAAACTTCTCTATAGTGTCAATTGTATATTTTCGAGTATTATTTTTATACGAACTTAAATGGAAAAATCGATAACATATTGCGTTAGCTGGAATTTAGATTTTTTTAAGGTCAAAAAGCTGTTTTTTTTTGCTTACCAGCGTAGTATAGACTTTAGTATCGAACTTGTACTGATGGTTGTTCAAACAGTATTGAATGAATACGAAATTGTATTAAATTTACGGCTGCATGATATAAAACGAAATAGTATAAAAAGTGTACCACAAAAAAATATATTACAAAGTATAACTTTTATAATTTTTGGCATTAAAACGATAATGTCAATAAATATTATTTCTATACTTCAAAAGTATAAAGCTAATAAGCATCGTATTAAGTAAGTTTTTTTAATACTCGAAAGAATAGAATTAATGTTAGAATAGTATAGGATCTATGACGATTTTTTTTTTTAGCTATAAAACTCAATCTTTTTATATAATCCAAAATTTTTTCAAGCAAAAATGTTAAAGACATATAAATTAAGTGAGAAAGCTACAGTTGAGTGTGACCGACTGTGAGATACCCGGTAGCACATAAACATGGAAAAAAGAAAATGTTGACAAAAGAAGACAAATGTTGCTGGAAACTTGTTGAGCAACTCCCATAAAAGACAAATGTTGCTAGGGACATGTTAAGCAACACGCTCTGGCACTCTGTTCTCTTTCAAAAGCTAAGTGCTCAGGCACGCGAAATTGTTCGTAAGCAGTGCAATAGAGCAGAGTGTGACTATTGTGTGACTTCCATGTTTATCATCAGATTTTACTAAAATTTTCAAAACACGTCCGCGAGTGCCTACTTGTTTATTTTATATATTTACTTTAAGCCGAAAATGACGAGTATAGCTTATATTTTGTTTTTTATGATTTTAAGGGCCGGAAGTGGGCGTGGCCAAATTTTAAAACAAACTTGATCTGCGTGCAACAGATTCCAATGTTGTCACAATGACGGACAGACGGACATGGCTAAATCGACTCGGCTGGTGATGCTGATCAAGAATATATATTCTTTATGGGGTCGGATATGCCTCCTTCTGCCTGTTACATACATTTTCGATTGGCACTAACTTATAATACCCTTGTACCCTATGGGTACCGGGTATAAATATTCCCATTCGAATACAGATTTCCCTTGCCTAGTCTCATAAGTTTAGCATTTTTAAATAACAATGCATTTTCATCAAAACACAAACCCTTTTCTTAGAAAATTTGATATTTATTAAACTTGAGAATATCACATTGAAGACAATCAGGCTTTGAATATGTTTTAAGTTAGTGGAAATATTATATATTCTACAAAAAAAAATATATATATACGTATATGAATAATAGAAACAACCTAACTGGAAACCTGCTAACATATATGTACATAGGAAATAGATACGATTCTTGGTTTTATTCAGTTTGTAAACTTGAGCCACACACGCACAGTTTTTTATCTATCAAACTCCGACTCCATTCGTTGTTCATTATTTTTGTTGCTCATTTTAATTTTAATTTCCTGTCTGCAGATACGGCCCCGCTCCTCCTTTGCCCGGAGAGCTGACAAATGCAAAATAATTAGAAGTACTGTGCGGAGGGTGTGCGGAGTTGGGTTTGTAGTGCGTGAAGAGACTCATTTGCATGGATGAAAACCCAAATAAATAAACAAACAAAGTCGGATGTGTGTGTGTGTTGTGATAGCAATTTACAATTTACAATTTACAGTTATTTAGCATTTGGGAAACTCACCTGCAGAGCTGCCAGCCATTTGGCAGGTTTCAATTTTGTATTTGAATTTGATTTCCCCTTAAGCGCTTTTCCCTATCAGGCTCCCCAATTGCCCTTTAATTCCTGCATAATTTATGGTAGCTCTTCTCCCCTGATTCGGCATGACATCTAGCTTTAGGAACACTATAGTTCTGGTCTTTATTCCCAACTAATCGAAATGCATTTCCTTTTGTTTCCCTTTCAGGTGAGTGTGCCATTTATTTAAGGGTTGAGCTCTTGAGCATATGCTAAGGATATGGTAAGGAATCTGTTATCTATGACTACGCCAGCTTCATTTCCAGTTGTTTTTTCTTTATTTTATTTTTTCTATTGGGAAATTCCATTCCCTGCCATGTGAGGTGAAGAAGCCTGGCCAGGAATTTATGTACTCCACCTTCTTCGGGGGGGAATGGCAGCAAATGCAGAAGCTAAACCAATATTATTATTTCTGCCTTCTATCTATCTATACATCCTTTACCTCTTTCTCCTTCTTGTTCTCCTCCTTGTCCCCTCTTTATCCCCTTTTCTAGCTGCACTTTGTCTTTGCCATTTACTCGATTTTTCGGTCAGTGGCAATTGGCCGCCAACGTCCGGACGGAACATTTCTCGTATAATTTTCCGGCTGTTTTCACGTTGCAGGAAACCCCTGAATTGCCAGTGGCGGGGCACCATGAAAATGAATGTCGTATTTATTTTCGCCGCCCCTTTGCCTCCCCCTCGCCCTTGTCATTTCGGTGGCGCGCTTTTCTGTGCTAATTTCTGCTCCAGTTACGCGACGGGAATATGGGTGAAAATGGAGGCTTCCAGGGGGAGGAAGGGGGCAGCCAGAGTGGCAGCTTATTAAATATAATTCACATGGCACCGCCAAAAAGTCGTCAAACAACAATGGCCGAAAGAGAAACCGCAACGAGTTAATTAAGTGGCTTAAACAATCGAAACTAAGTGGAAAGGATGGCGCGGGGAAAGGACTTAGGTGAGTCGGAAAGGCAGGAACGGAACGAAGAGAAAGCAGTTGGGGAAAAGCGCGTGCAAGAGGAGTTTTTCAGCCCCCTAGAACCCATCTCCATCTTTAATGCCTGTCTGTTCCGACCAAAAACTGCATTTGCACAATTCCGAATCGAGGAAATCGCATCGCTGTGCGTCTTTCAACACTGCGAGGAAAAACTTGCAGCCAAAGATACCTTCAATTATTTTTGAATATTTAAGCAGGCTACTTTTCTGTTGAAACCTCTTAAAATATGGATTTTCCAGATGTTTTGAAATATTTTGCCACTATCAATAACCAATAAAATCTTAATAAAACCGATCATAGTTAAATCAGTTTACAAGCTCTTTCCAATAAAATGTCATTACATATTAATTAAAGCCCATAATATACTGAGATATAAATTTAAATACTTCGAGTCACGAGCAATTCGCAGATAAGCATCTTAAATTAATATGAAACTCGCATATTTTTCTCCCTTCGTCCGTATAAATATTTGCAGCTTAACTGAGATTTAATGGAATATCATAAGAGGTGGAGATCTGCATGGCATTTTTTCCATATTAATCCCGCAATGCTATCCATATTTCTGGCTTTAAATTCCCGCTTTTGCCCTCTTCACTCCCGACATGATTTATTCCTGCAGGAAATACATATATATACTTTATATTTTTTTGTTGGGCTTGCAGCAAGTTTTTTTGCTCTCAGTGGTGCCGTTTCCAGTGCATCATGCGGCAAATGGGGCTGGCAGGGGGCATGGGGGCGTGGCAAGCGCAGTCATTGCGGCTAAAGCGGTTGCTGCGGTCTCCGGCAGCAGCTTCCTCAGACCTCTCGCTACTCGCTGCTCGCTCCTCGCTCCTCGCCGCAAACTGCTTTCGGTCGTCGCCTTTGGCGTCGTCGCCTGACGCTGCATTGATAAAGCCCCCATTGGCCATTGGCGGGTTAAGGCTGCTGCTGCGATATGGGTTAACGGAGGGGGAGAGCTGCCGAAACAGAAACAGTAACAGAAACCGAAGCGATGGCAAATTTAACAAGATTTCCACAGTTTCTCGTTGAGGGGACAACAAATTTGATTACATTTATCTTTGGGAATGGAGGGAATGTTGTTGCAAAAGGGTTTTATATTTTGTACGCTGTAAGCGATATTTTTACCTTGGCTACATATGGGGATCGAATTCCCACAGGATGCTCGTTAGATGAAATTCCCTAAAAAAAAATCACTTTGATTGAAAACTGCAATTTTATGAGCTTCCTGTGTCCATATTTCATTGAATCCTTGTTAAGAAGGCGAGTCTCTTTTTACCCCTATTTTTACGAACTTCCTCTTTGTGTCATTTGCAATTCTTCCACTCTTTCGACTTCTGAGTACTTTCTTCCCTTTACCAGCTGAATTCTTCTCTTAATTTGGCTTTTGCCCTATTATCCTTTCCTTCTTCTGTTAAATATTACTTTGTGCTTAGCTCTTTACTTCCCTTTTCTCCTCCCTTTAGGCTATTTTTCCTCTTGGCCTGGCTTTGCCTTTCCCATCGTCCACGCCTGCCAGCTGCCTTGGATCCCACATTAGGATGCGTGTGTGTGTGTGTTTCCTTGGCTTTCCTGCCACTCAGCCCCGCCCTTGCCGCTTCCTTCTCCTCCTACTTAGTTTTTATGTGTCCTTGTTGTTGTTGGCTCTCCGTTGTTGTTTCATTAGATCATTTGTAATTCTATGCCAAGCAGTTGTTTTCTGTTTTTGCTTATTTGCATACATGCACGGGAGACGGGAGGGGACAGCATATCTAAGCAGTTGCCAATGCATGTGAGCGGCTGTGGGTGGAGTATCCGTATCGGTGCACTGGCAGAAACAAGTGAAGAAACGTCAATTTATTGACAAAAAAAGACCAGTGGTGTCTGCTGTTAAGCTCTCTTTTCAGGACAGTAGTTTAGCCAGTCTTTTGTTTTGCTATCCCTGATCCCTGCTATCCCTGTTTCCATCTTCCTTTTTTTCGCTCCCTGCATATACTTGTCGTGTTGAGTGTACGTGTGCACGTGTGCGACGGTGTGTCTGTGAGCTGCAGCAACGGAAGCCCGAGTGTGGCATGTGGAAATTGAAACAATTCTTGAACAATGCAGCAAACTTTTCTCTTGTTGTTGCTGCTGCCACTGAGCCGTAAGTTATTAAGGCTCCAAAATGACTGCCCCGAAAAGTAGGCGATGCAAAATGCAAGAGCCCCGAATGTGGCTAATGTGGCACACGACGGCCCGAAACTAAATCCAAGGGCCGCCGCCCGCAACCCACACGGCAGAGCGGAGAGGCCAGACCAGAGCAGCCCTTAGCCCTTAGCCGGGCAATGCAATTCGAACTTAAAGCCTTTAAAGTTGCCAGAGAAGAGGGTTGGGCTGAGGGTTGCCACCCTGGTTTATGATGCGGCCCGAACGGCACGTTTAAGCAATTGCAAAAACTTTTTATGGAGTTTCTTCCTATTTCATAGCTCCGATATGACTACAAAGTCCCAGTCGCAGTACCGACGCCGTTCTCCGGCCGTTCGTGTTGGGCTAATTTTTTTTTTTGGCAGCGAATCAAAAGTAAATCTTAAGGAACTTTATGCCTGCATTGTCGTTTACTATGAAAATAAAAAGGAAATTAAATCATTACAGAATAATGAGCCCCCTTTAAGTGACTTTTACAGGAATTAACATTTTTTTTTTACCTTTAGAAGCCATCTCTAGCTTACTTTGTACAAAAGTGAACAATATTTCATATTAAGATTTAATGACCTAAACTTAACATAAGTTGTGTTTACAAAGGAGTTCTGAAGTAATAAGAATTATTTATAATATTATAAATATGAGCAAAACATTCGATAAATATCTGAAATGGTATTCGTAATAATAATATTGTTGTACGTGTAGTCAGGATTTTATTAGAATTAATTAAAAAACATTGTGTCAATGGCAAATATTCCCGTATCTGTGTGCAATTTGAACTTTTTTTTTAATACAAATTCGAAATAAAAACTATTTTCACACAATTATATTTGATATGAATATATTAAAGTTAATTAAAATAATCATGATGGTATTATTTTATTAATCTTTTAATCCAGCAATCTCTGCTATCACCCCACTCCAACTCTCTTTTTATTTCCCCCGTCAATTCATGCCGTTTAATCTTATTAGTAATTAATTGACCGCTTAGATTGGCATTGGCAATCGAGAGTCAGCATTTAATTGTTATAATTATACCCGGTACCCATAGGGTACAAGGGTTTTATAACTTCGTGCGAGCCGTGACCCCATATACATATATATTTTTTCTTTAATGGTTTGCTTTGTTTTTATTAATTATTTGTAATAATTCGACTGTAGTCAATGTCTAGTTGTAGAAAATCTAATTGTCTTACTTCAATTTAACTATTACGCATTAACTAAACAAGTAAAATAAAAAATACATTACAAAATAGATATAAAAAAAATTTGTTTGAGATTTTGTGAGGACTTGAACCTTTTCCGTCCAAGCTATACTAAAGTCATACTAAATAGTATTTCATTTTCAGAATAAGAGCCCAAAAAGCGTGTAAGAAGGGGATAGTATGATGGCATTGAATTTATCTTCTTATTATTTAACGCAAAAACATTTTGGTGTCGGGTATCTCGCAGTCGAGCTTACTCGACTATAGCTTTCTTACTTGTTTTTCGTTCAATTCCATAAATTATAAATCATTAAGCGAGCCGAGGCCCGAGCACCGAGCTTTCTCCCCCTCCAGCACCGACCAATTATCGCTGGCAATTATTTCAGTTTCGCTCGGCCATTAATTATTTCATTTTTGTGGCTTTCGTCTAATGAAATTGCAATAATAGAAATTGCCACAGTTTGGAAGCCACTGCAATGACCTCACAACTGTTATCCGGTTGGCGATGGCGTTTGGTCCTTCGGTATTAATCGCCGCGGCAGGAGCGGTAGCGGGAGCAGGGAAGCGTGCAGCGGTTGGTTACAAGTCGTAAAAACCAACTAACGACGGTCCGAGTCCCAGCCAGAGCCGTAAACTTTGCCTCGCAGGTTTCATGCGGACGCCCCCTTCTGTATTTTGTTCCCCCGCTGATATTGTTGGGACACCCTATAGGGCCCGGAACTATAAGGGGAGTATTAAATAAATAATTATTTATATTGCTCAAGCCAAAAATATTACAAATAAGTGCCTAAAAGTATGCAAAAAATAATTATTGTACATTTCGGAAGATTTAAAATCATTTAAAAATGGCGCCCAAAAGTGTGCAACGTATTTCATTTAATATTTCGTAGCATACTTTGAGCCCGATTTCAAACAATTTCAATTCCTTAAACATTTATATTTTATACATTATAAATTCCTAACAAATTTTATTTAATATTAGACATATTCTTAAATTAATAGTTATTTAAATTATTAATTTATCATTTTAAAAAATATGACTAAAACTATGCAAAAATAGTTATTGTACATTTCGGAAGACTTAAAATCATTTAAAATTATTTAAAATCATAATATAAATTATGTGTAGCATATTTTGTGCCCGATTTTTAACAATTTCAGTTCCTCGAACATTTTTACTCTCAACATTATAAGTTCTTGACGAATTTTATATAATATTAGACATATTTTCTGCGAAAAGGTTAAGTTAAAATATTAAAGATGTTAAAAATAAATATTCATAGTTAACTTTCGAAAAAATATAATAATTAACAAGATAAGGGCCTAATTTTTGAGGGCATGCTCTCACCAATGTATGTTGGCTTTAGAAACATTTCTGAATGCTCACTTTTGGCTTTTTAGACTTGTGGCTTGTGACTTTAAATCCCCTTTACCAGGGTATTTCCCATTCGATCCTTTGGCGCGCCTGTAAGTCATTTGCCTTCGAGCCAAGCGAAACAACAAGAAGACAAATAAAAAATTTTGCGCTTTGCTGCTCGCTTTGCGTTTGGCATCTGTCAAAATGGCAGCCAACTTAGAGGAGGGTGGCCAGGCTCTGGCTCCGGCTCCAGGGGTGTCGGCGTAATAGGGGATGGCTGATGGGTGATGGGCGATGGGTGATGGCTGTGGGTGGCGCTGTCACGCAAACGTTTGAGCAGCAAATGACGATGTCGTTTGCCTTTCTCGCTGGATTCAGACTCGCCTCGTTGCCTGTTCTGTTGTCTGTTTATAAACGAGTTTTGCATTAAAATTTACAACAGCAGCAACAATGGCAATGGCACACAACGCACACTAAATGGAGACATCAACGAGGTGGTGTGTGTGTGTGGGACAGGTGAATGTACCCGTCCGTCGCTTTCTTGCCAATGACAGTTCGCTCCGTCCTCCGTCCTCCCTCTCCGCTCTGCATTTCAGCCATTCCTTCCACTTCTGTGCGCTGATTTGTCAGGGCATAAAAAAGAAATATAAATGTTATGACTTAATAGCGCGGGTGGGTGGGTAGCATCTTTCTGGGCTTCCAGTTCGGTGTTCCCTGTTCCCTGTTCCCAACTCAGAGATCCATAATCCCTCTTACCAGTTCCCCAGTATGCCCTACCAAGTGGCCAAATCAACAGATTGCCAGCCTCGCAAACACACAAGCTGGCACGTGACGTGTGTGTAGATGAGATGGGATGGCATGCCAACTGGAAGATGACGAAGCCGACACCTGGAAAGAACACCTGAGAATCACTTTCATCAATCGAAAATGAGTTACACCGCACACACAGCACACAGGACGAGGAGTCTACCCAGGAGACTGGTGCATTAATGATGGGATGCAGGTGTCAGGACATGCAAGCCGAAGGAAGCAAGAATTAAAGGAAGCATAAAATCCATCTTACACACCAAAGCTTTCGGGCTTAGTCCATCTTTGGAGTTCTTAGTAGACCTAGAGGTAGTCAATAATTGTAAAAACAGTTGTATTGATTCACTTTCGGCACTCGGACAGATGTGGAAAGGACTGCTATCTGCTATCTGAAGTGGCGAAGTGGGCATGAAAAATGTAAAAGAAATCAAAGTGATTTCTTGGCTCTGGCCCCGGCCTGGCCATGTGGCAATTTGCCTGGCTTAATTCACTGCTGGCAGCAGCAGAGTTCGAAGCCAGCTTCTCTTCGAACAATTGGCCGTTGGAAATCGACTTACCGAACCCAGGGCCATGCATCATCGCCGCCGCCCCCCATTTCAGCATCACGGTCGCCACCTCATCGCTGCGCTGCTCTGCTCTGTGCTGACCTTCCGCCGGGCATTTGGCTTGGGCATCTCTCTCTCTATTTTTTGGCTTCCCTGGTCTCGGGTCTCGGTTCTGTGTTCTCTGGTCTCTGGTCTCTGGTGTTTGGTTTATGGCAGCTACGGACTGCGGCAGTTTTGGCATTTGCCAGCAGCTCGAGCACACACCCAGCTGTGTGTGTCATGTCCAGGGCCATAAATCATTTATTTGAAAATTGCTATTGTATTGCGGTTTAATAGCATGTGATCATCATCATCAGCAGCAGCCACACACACATGCCCCACACCTTTCCCGAAGAGAAATGTTCGGTTCGTCACACACTTCATGGCATATTCATAGCCAACTGTCTCGCCTCGCCGCTTGCATCGTTACATTTAATATCCCAAATCGCTGGGTGAGGCATGGCCTCCGCCTGCGTCTCCTCCCCGAGGGTCGTCGGGCCCCAATATGCCCATTAATTATAATGCCGCACTGCGAGGTCCGACTTCCGTTTCCATTCCCACTACCACTCCCACTCCCACACACAGGGGCAACATATGCCTTTGTCGCCTTTTTGCGGCAATGTCGTCGTCCTGTTGTTGTGGCTGTGATTTTGCTGCTGGGGTAACGAGGTCATTTGGCAAAATACCAACACAAACAAAAATTATGTTATTGGTCAATGTATTTATGAGTACGCCAGGCTCAGGCCCAGGACAGGCCCAGGACAGGCCCAGGACAGGCCCAAGCTCCCTTCACCTCCATAGGTGGGTTGGAATTGGAATGCTCTGCCCCCTCCTTTGCTCGTCGAAAATTGCACGAAAATTGGAAATTTATTGCCCAGCAGGCACACACACCCGCCTCACGCACACACGCACACTCCTCTCACGCACACACACAGATAGTGAGGAACCAACATGCGCTAATGACATTCTGCTGTGGTTTGTCGCCTCCTCTCTCTGGCCCTTTTCCACTGAGCCTCAATTGGATTCCTTCCCTCCGAAAGGCCGAACACAAATTCTTTATTGAACGAATTCGGCTTCAGATTCAGATTTCATTACGAATTATTCCAGGTTTATGGGCCGATAAGCAAAAAGTTTTGGTAATCGAAAGTAAAACGTAATAATCGTAATAATTTCGATTAATATTCCTTAGAGGCTCTGCTTATGCTTTCGACTTGGATTTTGACTTATTTGTGGGAAAGCGAAGTCTTGAGTTTTTGTTAAGGCTATCGATAATGGTTTTCTTCTCTTAAATAGGCTTAAGTCCGATTGGAAACTAAGTAAGTTTCTAAACAATTGTCGATTAACTATAATAAGCAAAAAGTTTGCTAATCGAAAGTGAAACGTAGTAATCGTAATAATTTGGATTAATACTTATTTATGGGGAAGCGAAGTCTAGCTTCATTGGTAAGGCTATAGATAAAATTGAGGTCTTTAGATTTGGTTATCAAACAGTTATCGATTTACTTTTCGTAAGGCTATAGACAAAGGTTTAATTCTTTTAATGCTTAAATTCGATTGGAAAACAAGCAAAGTATCGAACAATTATCAATTAACTATAATAAGCAAAAAGTTTAGTAATCGAATTACGTAGTAATCGTAATAATTTCGATTAAAATTGCCTTGAACCTCTATGCTTTCGATTTGGACTTCGAATTATTTATGGGAAAGTGAAGTCTTGCTTTTTTGCTAAGGGTATCGATAATGGTTAGGTCTTTCTATTTGGGAAAAAATCGATTGGAAAGCAAGGAAGTTATCCAACAATTAGTGATTAACTGGTTCGATTGTTATATTATACAAATCTAATACCACAACAATGGCATACCCCAGAAACAAATAATTTCTATAGAAAAACTAACAATTAAAGGTTTATGGAGGGGTTTTGGGGAAAACCTTAGAGTTGGACATTAGTCCTAAAAAGAATCAATGTAAGTTATCGAACAGTTATCGATTAACTTTTTGTAAGGCCATAGATAAAGGTGGAATGCTTTTGAATAAGCTTAAATCCGAATGGAAATTAAAAAAGTTATCAAACAATTATCGATTAACTTCTTCTTATATTACAGTAAAAACGAGTTAAAATCTAATGCCACGACAATGGTATACCCCAGAAACATAGAATATCTTAAAAAAAAATATTTTAAAGTTTATTAAGGGGTTTTGGGGAAGACATTAGATTTGGACATTATTCCTAAAAAAGAATCAAAGTTTTCGGTGCTTTGTTTGGCAAAAAACGATATTAAATCGATAAACTTGGAAGTTTGTCCAGCTCTGTGGCGTTTAGCTCTGGAAAAAAATCAAATTGAGGCCTGACTAATGGCCAATTGGCCACGGCTCTCGCAGACCGCATCGAAGTCATGTGACACGCCCGAGTCCCCCAAGTCACGATGCACTGGGGCTACCACCTGGCAGCAATACTCGCGGCGGCGGCGGCGGCAGTGCCGCTGGCAGGAAGCGAGGGCCGGCTACCCGGCTGGCTGTACCCGCTGGCCTACCGTCTGGACATAGTGACGCAGATCGAGAAGCCCTACCAACCCGTCAGCGGCTCCGTGACCATCAATCTGCGCTCGGAGCGGCCCACCCGGCGGCTAGTGCTCAACGCCCACGAACTGGACGTGCATCCGCAGAAGGGAGTGACGCTGAGGGAGAAGGATGGCCCGTTCCAAAGGATCAATCAGCCAAGCTTCGACGCGAAGCTGGATCGCATGACTATCCAGCTGAGAAGCCCACTGAAGGTCAATGCCACCTACGTCCTGAAGATCCGCTTCAGCACCCTACTGCGGCGCGAAAGCAGTGGGTTTTACGGCAGCTCCTACGTGGACCACAACACCACGCTGACCCAGTGGCTGGCCGTCACCCAGTTCGAGCCCAACCACGCCCGCAAGGCCTTTCCCTGCTTCGACGATCCGCGTTTCAAGGCCACCTTCAGAATCAACCTGGGCCATTCGCGGCACTATCGCGCCCTCTCCAACATGCCCGTCAACCGGACCATCGCTCAGTGAGTAGAGGTCTTGCTCCTGATCCTAATCCTTGACCGAAGACCTTTGAAGCAAGACCCTGCCAGCGTTCGTGTGGACGCAGTTCCTGGAGAGCCAGCCGATGGCGACGTACATGGTGGCCTGGTCCATCAGCAAGTTTGACCCGCCGGGCTTCGTCTCGGAGGCGCGGCCTGGCTGTCCCATCAGCACCTGGGCCAGGCCGGATGCAGTGCAGCAGACGCAGTACGCTTCGGAGGTGGCACCGCGCCTCCTCACCTTCTACGAGCGCCTCTTCGACCTGCCCTTCCGGCACCCGAAGCTGGACCAGCTGGCGCTGCCAGACTTTACGTTCGGCTCGGAGGAGAACTGGGGCCTGACCACCTTCGCGGAGGAAGTAATTCTCTACGACAGCCAGCGGGGCTCCCTGGAGGACCAGCAGGACGCGGCCCGGGCGGTGGCCATGTCGGTGGTGCACCAGTGGTTCGGCAACCTGGTCACCATCACCTGGTGGCACGAGCTCTGGCTGAAGAACGCCTTCGCCCTGTACCTCTCGCGCTTCGGCGTGGACGCCCTGGCTCCCGAGTGGGAGTACGAGGAGCGCCATGCCCTACAGCTGTACTTCAAGGTGCTGGACTACGATGGCCACCAGCACGCGCCCTTGGTGCGGACAGAGGTGCCGGACGAGGGTCACTTGTGGGCGGCCTACGACGAGGGCCGGGACCGCAAGGCGGCCGTGCTCCTGGCCATGCTGCATCGCATCGTGGGCGACCAGGCCTGGCTGCGGGCCGTGCGCCGCTTCCTCGCCACCCATGCCAACGGCACCGCCCGGGCCGAGGACTTTTGGGGCGAGCTGCAGCGGCAGGTGAGGCACGACCGGCTGCTGGCCAAGGGCCTCAACGTCAGCCGCGTCATCGAGAGCTGGCTGCAGCAGCGCGGCTATCCGCTGCTCACGGTCACCCGGGACTATGGTCGCCGCTCGGCGCTGGTGGAGCAGCGGCGCTTCTACCTCAGCCCAGAGGTGGCTGCTCCCCAGACGAAGCCCCCACAGTGCTGGTGGCTGCCTCTGAGCTACAGCTGTGCCAGCGCCAGGTGCGAGGGCTGCAACAACTTCTCCATGCCGCTGAGCTGGCTCACCTGTCAGGGCCAGGCCAAGGGGAAGGCTTCCCCGCCCGTGCGGCTGACCAAACTGCTGGCCGGCAGCCAGGACTGGCTGCTCCTCAACGCCCGCGACTCCAGTCCTGTCCGCGTCAACTACGATCGCGCCAACTGGCAGCTGCTCAACCGGACGCTTTCGCAGCCGGACACCTTCCGGAGCATCGATCGCATCAACCGCGCCCAGCTGGTCGACGACGTCTTCAACCTGGCCTGGAGCGGCGTCATGGACTATCCCATGGCCCTGAGCATCCTGGCCTACCTGCAGCACGAGGACGAGTACGTTGTGTGGACCGCCGCGGTGGCCAACTTTGAGAGGATCAACAATGTGGTCCAGCGGAGTCGCAGCTACCGGGTCTACAAGGTGGGTCGCGGTGGCTTCCTGTTCTCGATTTCCTTGTAAACTTCCTGACCCTCGCCCAGACCTACATGCGCATCCTCCTGGAGCGTCAGTTCGAGCAGGTCTTCTCCTCGAACGCCTCGGCTAGCCACCGTCCGGTGATCCTGCAGCTGGCCTGTCAGTACGAGCTGCCCGCCTGCCTGAACCTGGCGCGACGGGAAAGGAGCCATATACATGACTACACCAAGGACTCGACCTGGCTGACCATCCGGGAGCGGGAGACGCTTTTCTGCACGTCGGCCCGCTTCGGCACGCAGGACGATTGGGGCGAGATCGAGGCGCTGTACAAGGGTTCCAACGTGGCCGCCGAGCAGGAGTCGCTGCTCGGGGCCATGGCCTGCTCGCGGAAGGTCTTTGCCCTCGAACGCGTCCTCACGTGGATCTTTGATGGCATGGGCAACCGGCAGCACAATGTCCAGCGGGCCTTCGCGGCGGTGACCTCCAATCCCGTCGGCTACCAGCCGGCCCTCAGCTTTGTGTCCAAAAACATTCAGCTTATCCGGAACCTGTAAGTCGGGCCCAGTTCCCTTTCCTCTCAGATCTCTTCTCGAGTTCCGCATCCCGCAGTTGCAACAACTCCACCAGCAAGGTTGTGGATCTGATGAGGCCCCTGCTGGAGAATATGTCCACCAAGGCGGACCTGAGCTTCATCGCCGAGTTCTTTGCCAAGCATCTGGGCGATCTGCCGGGGATTGGGCGGCTTCTCAAGCTGCTCAGCGAGCTGGGCAACAATAACATCCGCTGGCGGGAGAACAAGCTCCAGTCGCTGCTGAGGGCCATGAAGAACATAATCGTGTGGCGAAGTCAGGGTGGCGTAGAGAATTAAAATTAGGTTAAAATCGTTTGAAAAGGTGTCTAGAAGAGGCATTTTATGAAAAAAAAAAGAGTTTAAATTGATTTTAAATCATTCCAGAATTAAATTTCACTAATAATAGCTCTCCGTTTTTTCTAATTTGATCTTGGGCATTTATTGAGCAGCAGACCCGTAAAAACAGCTGTTTCGGGCTTTGCCAGGGTCATCATCAGGAACAAGGTTTTGTTTAATGTTTATAAATACAGCAGAGACTTAGAAACTTAATAAATATTGTAAAAAGTGTAACTTGAGTCTTTTAGAGGCTTAATTTTGTTATTTTCTCGCATAAAACGTAAACTGGTCTACATGTCGTATGAGTTAGTTTTTGTAAGAAATGTAAGAAAATTCAAAATTCAAATTGGTAATTCAATTTAAATCTAGTAATAAGGCTTGTTAAGATCCAATTGATCCTTGTAAAATATGTAAAAGGTCAAAATAATGAAAGTTCTTTCAACGAGAGGGCCGGCATACATGTCGTATGAGTATTTTTTTTTAGAAAACGTAAAAACACTAAATTTCAAATTGGTAGAAGGTCTAAAAATAGAAAGTTCCTCCAATGACAGGACTGGCCTTCATGTCGTATGAGTAATTTTTTATAAAAAACTAATTTTTTTATACCCTTGCAGGGTATTATAATTTTAGTCAGAAGTTTGCAACGCAGTGAAGGAAGCATCTCCGACCCCATATAGTATATATATTCTTATATATTCCCATATAGTATATATATTCTTGATCAGCCAAGTCCATCTAGCCAAATCCGTCAGTCTGTCCGTCTGTCGGTTTCTACGTGAACTCAGATTTTGAGCTGAAATTTTCAGCATAACGGAGCGACCGAAATCGGACCACTATATCATATAGCGTCAGTAGGAATGATTGCGAAATTAATGTAAAATAAATTATAACTTCTCTGTTTTTCAATTTCTATAAATTTCGAGATATTACGGTTTTAATTTCATTAAGATCGGACAACAATATCATATAGCTGCCATGGAAGTGATCGGTTGATATATATGAAATTGTAAACTTCTACATTAAAAATGTAAAATGTCTAGGTAATACTGGTAATACACAGATTCAAATACATGTATTTATTTTGACAGATGAGATGCCAGAGCTCAGCTTATAGCGCTTCACCACTTTATGTTTTAGATGCATTAATTCGCCCTATATTAAGCCCAATATATACTGTTCAATAATCAGATGAAAATATTTGTTTTACAGATACATGTATTCGACTATATGTATAAGCTTAGTATAAATTACTGGGCTTAGACACAGACTAGAATACATATATTCCCACTGACAGATGAGATGCCAGATCTGTATAATTAGTATATTCAGCGTTAATTAAACAGAGCTCAGCTGATAGCGCCACACCAACTCATGTTTTAGGTGCATAACTTTGCTCTATATTAGACCCAGTAACTCTTTAATAAACAGGTATAAATATTCATTTTACGGGTCTGGCAGCTCATCTGTCAAAATGAATACGTATATTCGAGTCTGTGTATAAACCAGGGATCGGCACCCAGACACACACAGTTTTAACAGACCCGAATGATACTAACAGACTCGAACGATTTGCTTCTCTGCTGCTTCCAGAACCGAGCAATTGTGTACAGGCTACTCGGTAGCTTCTCTGCCGCAGCGGCACCTGAACATATATATACGAAGTTGTTTTTACATAGCGCCGAAGTTTGCTACGTCAGCCTAACAGAATCCCGAACAAACAGAAAGCGCTTATACTATATATCATGATACAATTATAGAAGGTAGTCTCGTCGGAAACATAAGGCCCTCGTTCGGAACAATAAGGCCCTAGTTCGGCTGTCAAAGTTCGTGTGAGAGAAACGAATGTATACGACTATAGAAAATGTGTATTAACCCTTAT
The DNA here is from genome assembly GCA_008042615.1 of Drosophila auraria. Taxonomy (NCBI): domain Eukaryota; kingdom Metazoa; phylum Arthropoda; class Insecta; order Diptera; family Drosophilidae; genus Drosophila; species Drosophila auraria. Next base: position 339 of record VNJW01004160.1, on the reverse strand, counting down.
ATGGTATTTTGGGTTAAAACTGGCCTATTATAATAATAGGTTGGAGCTTTTTCTTTATAATTTAATTTTTAATTTGTGAGCTTAATTTTGGAATTGCTGGAATTTGGCTCTGCTTTTCTTTCCGGAACAGCATCATTGTTTAGTCGCCTTCTCTTGAAAGTCGTCCCCTTTTTGGCTGTCGACTTTCGCTGTGAAGCACTAAAATGCGTGTCGCAAATTCTCGAGTTCTTACTAGGGCTGCACTCCGAAATTTGCTCCCACAACGTTCTCCTAACGAAACATTTCCGTGCATTGATAAAATTTTCGCCTTAAACGTGTTTGCGACAAAAATTGCAAAAA
>VNJW01004153.1:0-13192 GCA_008042615.1 Drosophila auraria | reverse complement strand
TGAGCTATCGGGCTGAAATTTTCAGCATAGTATTATTTCTTTAGCACGCAGTATATATGTCGGAACAGCCGAAATCGGACCACTATATCCTATAGCTGCCATAGGAATAATGGCGAAATTTATGTAAAAAAAATTTTAACTTCTCTGTTTTTCAACGAATTTTTATAAACTTCGAGATATAGTCGTTATTTATAGTTCTAGAATTACGGTTTTAATTTCATTAAGATCGGACAACTATATCATATAGCTGCCATAGAAGGGATCGGTCGATTTATATGAAAATGTAAAATTCTACATGTAAAATGTAAAATTTACAAAATTTATATAATTTGACATTTTTTTTTTACATAACCAAAATGGATCGATTTTCAATGATCCAATTGCAGACTGCAAGGGTATACAAACTTCGGTTTACCGAAGTTAGCTTTCTTTCTCGTTATTAACACGTTTTGCTTCGGCGTTGCCTAATTCCAATGTTAATCGATTGTGGAAAATTTGCTTAATTGTATTTATTTATTTTTTTTTTGGCAGCCAAAGAAGAATCTGTGAGTCAGCAGAGCCGGAGACACGTGTAAAAGATATAATTCGCGCGTTTACTTGTTCTGGCTTTGTTTGTCCGTTCTTTTTTCGGGTGAATGCTCCTACGATGCGGCGATGCTGGAAATACTGGAAATGTGTGAAACACGCGTCGAACTGGAAGTCGTCGGTAGGTGTTAAAATATCTGTAAGTTTAGCTCTTGCACACAGCCACACACTCACACATACTCGCGGATCACGAATTAGAATTCATTAGGTTTTTATTTGGAGTTTCTCTTAACACTTGACCGAGTTTCGTTGCACTTGTCGTACTCTTGACTTTTGATTTCCCCAAGGGTTTTTGCGTGCTTTTTACTGTTACTTTTTGTTGTTTATCTATCTATTATCTATTTCTTTGTTGTCTATATTTTTCTAACATCTCTGGAATTTTTAAGTTCCACCGGCGCACGAGGCACACGATCAACTGTAAAATGTAAAGACTGTAAAAATAATGTTGGGGGTCGGTTCGCGCGCGCATAGCGACTGCGACGTCGGCAGCGCCGCTTCGAACATGTTGCGTCTCGCACAGCTGTTCGCCGTCTTCCTCTCTCGCTCTCTCCTGTAGTCAACTACCCGGTGCTATTTGTTGTCGCATTTCTATTAGCCAGCCCCAGCGGCTGGCGCCATCCCGCTCTCGCTCGCAGCTTGCTTTCACTGCCGGCCTGTTGCGCTTCATCCTAGTGCCGTCTCTCTCGCAACGAACATGAAACATGTTGCGACCGCATGGTTTCCTTACGTCTTTCGATTACGTTGCTCCTGGAAACGACGTAAGGGCAGTCTGCGTTTGCCGATTTGTTATTATTTTTTTTTAAGTCAAAGTTATTTGGGCTTGCTTTTTCGTATTATTTATTCTTGTTTTTTGTTATTTTGTTTTTTTTTTTTTGTTTCTGGTGGCATTGTAATTTCCCCGCGCGTCTGGCGGGCTGTCCAAAAATGGACATGTTCACTCAATTAATAAGAGTGCGGCAAAAGAGCAGCGCAGTCTGCACCCTACGCCGAAACAGGGGGCCTCCTTGGTTACACACGATCTTTGGAATATGGAGCATCTCCAGGGGTCCCTTGAACTCTTAAAATAAATAGATTGGATTTTTAATATTAATTAATTATTTGAGCTGCTTTTTTTTACGTAAATTTAATCTTATTTGACGCGTTAACGAATTTTAAACTTATTTATGGCAAAAATCGAAGTAGCTCTAATTTATACTACGTGATGTTCCGCACCGTAGGGGCCTTTCGGTGTCAACTGCAGCCGCTTACTCATAAACACAAATTGTCTTGTCGAAAAAAAGCTCTTTTTTGGGATTTCAGTTCCTTATACATATATTTTTTTTTGGTTATTCTTGTCTTTCCCGTTTAATGTACATCATGCCGAATCTCTTCCACTCGAGGGGAGTGTTTTGGGGAGGGCATCGAAGCGAAGAGAGGAGAGCCCCGAACCAAGCCGAGCCGAGCCTACCTGCCCCAGTCCTCCCAGTCCGTGCCCATTCCCATACTCTTGTCAGATCTGGTTTTCAATTTTTCTTGTATTCCGCAGATCTCCGTTTTATAATTTTTCAATCTTTTTTAGGCCGCAGCAACTGAAACCCTTTTCCTGTTCTTCGCTCAGATTTGTTCGCCAGCGGCGGCTAATTAAAAAAAAAAAAACAAAAAAGAGGGCAGAAAGAAACCTTCAGGAGTGTTCAGTGAAAACCAGAAATATTTGCAGGGAAACATATCACTCCCGACCTGACGGCTGTGTGTATGTGGGTCAGTTTTGCGCCAAGATAAATGAAGTGCATAATGTCGTGTCATTTATTTAAGCTCGAAACCGAAAACGACTCAAATCGTACTTAAAAATAAAAATAAAACTAAAACATCCAGCCGAAAGCCCTGGCAGCTAAGGCTGATACCTCTCCTGTAGCTTAATTTATCTACAATTAAGCATACAGTGTACAAAATAAAATAAATAAAACTAAAATATCAGTGTTTAGTTTGGGGCTCATTGCGGCCCTTGGGTGCTCCGTAGAGTTTGGTGCCGGCGATGTTCACCTCCTCACTTGGCTGGGCAATTTTGGGTTCCTCCCCGAAATTGGAAATGGGAGTTCTTCCGCCGAACTTGAGTTTCTCCGCTAATTCGGGAGCACGTGGTCCTCCGGGTTGCTTGGTGCCAGCCGTGAAAATTTGATTTGGTCTCGATCCGCCGGGCTCATCGGATGCTGGGAAAGCTTCATTGTGGGTTTCAGGTAACACTAAGGAGGCTTTATTTTCCCTGACGTGGCCTTTGGATATTGTATGGGCTGCAGTTCTTGTTACATTGCCGGCCGTTTCTGTGCCGTTCTTATTTTCGCCGCCCTCTTCGCCGCCCTCTTCGCCGCCCTTTTCGCCGCCCTTTTCGTCGCCCTTTTCGCCGCCCTTTTCGCCGCCCTTTTCGCCGCCCTTTTCGCCGTCCTCCTCGTCGCCCTCTTTGGAGTCCTCTTTACATGCCGCCCAAGAGGCACACGCCCAGCAGCATTGCGGGAAATCCATGTTCGTTATGACCGCAGTTTCGGCACATTCCGCAAAGGCGGCTGGGATCTGACAGCTAAAAGGAGTCGGAATCAATGATCAGGAGTTCGGTTGAACCTCTCACGGCACTCACTAGTGGATAAAGGCCTCTCCTTCCGCGCTCATACACGTGTATGCACCGCAAGTGTTATTGTCCTGCTTATATTCTCCCACAGCCACTTCCACGCCATCGATCTTGCAGCCATTAGCTGAAAGGAATCTAGAATAGTGAGCTGGTTTTCGAATACCATCATATTGCTCCACTCGCCTCCTTTTTCCACCTTCTTGAAGTGAACCAGAGCCCTGGCACAGGACAAGCTGGACAGCCAGACGATCGCTATCAAGAGGCACTTCATCTCAGCTGCAGGAATGAAACGACTTTGGTGGCTCCCGTTCGCGAATGAACCTTTTATAGGTTCCCAAAGAGGGTGTTTCGCGATCTTAGCCAGAATTTAATGTTTACCGGTACTCGGTGGAGTCATGTTTATGTCTCGACTGGGCTTGATTAGAGGGAAAAACTGAGCTTTAGCCAAGAAATATTCGCCACAAACACCTTTAAGCTTCGAGTTTGATGAAAAATTAATCATTTTATTGGCAGAAACTTCTTAGATTAACTTGAAATCTTGTAAAATCAAAGAGATTATGGCGGAGGGGCCAGCATAATGTATAAAATAAATATAATTGGGATAGAATACCAGTAGATACTGAAGGGAAAACCCCACCCCATCCATTCAAAGTTAATTCCCCCTGACTTCTCTTTGCTCCCTTTTAACACCGACATGATGGGACTGGGTCAAGGAGGCGGCCTTCTGTTTGGCCTCCACGGCGGCACAGGCTGCCTTGTAGGCCGCCTGCTTGGTCTTCTCGTAGTCCTCGTGGGCACTGCTCAGCTGCTTCTGGAACGAGGCCAGCCGGGTGCGGGCGGCCTCGAGAAGCTGCGTCTTTGCCTCCATCTCCCGCTGCAAGCCGATGGCCACCGACTGGATATTGGCCAGGTTGCTTCTGGAGTTGGTCAGCAGCTCGCTGAGGGCCTCGAATTGTTGGGTGGCCGCCTTGGTCGCCTCCACAGCTGAGTTCATGTTCACTTCGATGGATTGCAGCGACGTGGTCTCCCCCTCGACGACAGCGGTCGCTTCCTGGGTCTCCTGCTCCAGCTGGTCAACCATCATCTGCTTGCCCATCAGGGCTGCCTCGGCGGCCTTGGCGGACTGGAAGGCCTTCTCGGCCAGCTCCGTTTTGATGTGCTGGGCAGCAGCATGTCCGGCGGCGGACTGTGCCTCATTGGCCGCCTTGGCATCCTGGGCAGCCTGCTGGGCTATAGCCGAGGACTTAGCCTTGGGATCGCCTGGTGTCATGATCTCCTTTACATTGCATGGTGGCGCCCCATCGCAGCTGCCGGACTTGGTTCCAGTCCCCGAGTCTCCATCATGAATCTGTGCTCCTGCTCCGTTGATGGCCACAAAATCGTTCAACAGATCCCGCGGATTGGCCATTCGCTTGGGCTGGTGACTGTGCCTCTGTGGTTGGGAATAAGTTGAAGTCGTTAAGGATCGGTGGAGCGACTTGCCTTGACCAGGACGTGACCGCTGGTGGCGCTGAACAGCAGGCGGAGGAACAGTATGTACGCGAAAAGCAATCCTTGCATTTTTATCATCACAATTTGGGACACTATCGGACTCGATATTGAATTTTAGCTCCAAGTTGACTTGTGTGAAAATATTATTATTATTCAGGAATTATGGCATTATGGAATGCCAAAACCCTTTGGTTACTTGGAAGCCGGGGACTTGGCTTTAATTTCCGCTCGGAATCCCAGCCACATGGCAGCTGTTAACTGGGATCAAATTTGAATATCCAAGTGGCTATAAAAGGCCAGCTTAGTGGCTCATTCCCAACCATAATCGCTTTGATTTTGCAACTAACTTGTTGCGCCATGATTTCCCGGGCCAGTGCTCTGATCCTGCTGGTACTATGCGTGTCCCTTGGCCATTCCCTCGTCCATTTCATGCAATTGCAGTCCGGAGGTGAGCAAAATCTTATACATAATTAGGAGGATATATTTATGGAAGAAGATGGATCAATGTTCAAGGAAAAAAGGGCGGCTGCATAGGAAAGTCGGGCAAGCCCATACCGGTGGGTGGCTGGGAAAAGGACGAGAATACGTGCGGCGTATACGTTTGCCAGAACAATGATGGCGTGGCCTTGATCCATTAGTAAGTAAAACTGAGCCAAGATCACCTCTAAATTTATGTTAATTTTTCCCCTTAGCTGCCAGTCACCGGCTTCGTTTCAGGAATGCGAGGACGACGGAGTGTCCACCGTACTGCCGTTTCCCGAATGCTGCTGGATCTGTGTCGATTATGCGGATTGCGATAGTGAGGACCAAGATGATCCAGACACGAGGGTCAAAGCTGGAGATACTGGTGAAACTCCCCAAAAAGGGGGTGGTGATGAATCCCCACAGAAGGCAGCGGAAAACCCAGAAGGTACTCAAGGAGCAGAAAACCAGGACACTGATGGTACAAATACTGATGCGTCTAGCGTGGCAAATGCCAACAAAAGTAAACGAAAATACAAATATAAACTACACTAGGAAATTTCAGACAGGAAATCACTTCAGTTAAGTAAAGAAATTTATTTAAAAAGCTTTTTGTATGTAAAAATAATAAGATGTCAAAAAAAATGGTGGTTAGATTCCGATTCGCGATGCCAAAGTATGCCAGTAGGTGGACACTCTGGATCTCCCCCGCAATCCCTCAACCAATCGACCCCAAAATCCGTAAGATCCATTCCTATGCCAGCCTATGTCGCCTCTATCTCTGGCGTCTGTGTGTGCGCGCACATCTCACAGATACTGGCTGCATTCTAAAGTGTCTGCGAGTGATGAGCACGCGGCATTTACGGACCCCGGACTTATAACAAAGAGAGCAGCATCGAATAGAATATAGAATGCGAACAGAAAATAAGGAGAACGACGCGTCGCAAACAAACCATATAGACACGAATTGCTACAAAAATGCCAGCTATGCTAGAAGTAAATGCTAAAACTAAAGGCGCACCGCAAACTGACGGCTAGACAGAGGTGGACACAAACGAATCCGGACGGACAGCTAGACGGACGGACGGACAGGCGGACAGATGGACGGACGGCGGGCAAAAATAGTTTTGGGAGCGCCATTTAAGAGGGCAAAAAAAAAAAAGGAACATGCCGCCGTTTCTTGGTTCACATTGTTTCCTCAGCTAAATGCCAGAGTGTTAAAAATAAAAGTTAAAATGAAAAATATAATCTAGAAACTAAAAAACAAAAAAAAAAAGAAGGGATATTTGGGTTTATTGTTAAAAAGAATCAATTAAAAAATTTATACAGAAAAGAAAGCTAATCAAAATCAGAGATTTCTGGAATGTGACAAAATTAAATGGAATCTATCAGGGAGACATTCGGGGAATTCATAATGAAATTAAGATTATATTCTAATAAAGGGGCTAAAAGGGGGAATCATTTTTAATTAGATCTTCAAGTAACCCATAACTCAGTCAAAAACCAGACCCTTTTTATGCTTTCGACACAAATGACTTTAAGATAATCACCCATCATTCATTATATATATAAAGTCCCAATATAATTGAAGTATTTTTCTAGTCTGAGTATTAATTGCATTTTCTAGCCCAAAGTTCAGTGCGGTTCAAGAATAGACTTCATCTCATTTCTCGCCGGGATTCATGCGCTTAAAACATGCCCCTGTCTTGGGCAGAGGAGGAGGAGCAGGAGGAGAGCAGCTCGACGAGATTAGGGGCAACACTGTGTTGGAGACTGATGGCTGATAGCGCTGTGGATTGCATAAGTGAGACCCGGTGCCAGTGCCTGTCCAACTGTGTCAAATGGCACATAAAGATTCCGATTTGGTTCTGAAAAATAACACCAGGGCCTGCCAGCCGCCCTGCCTGCCTGCATTGGCCGTATTTAGGGGGTCACGTCTGATAATCCTAGCATTTATATTTTAATGCCCTATTAAAATAGACTTTCGAAATGTGTTGATTACGCGTTTTCCAAATCAATTTGCTGTTATCGGCGCGCCAAACTGTTGCTGTGAGCAGTGAGCGAGATTCTGGCACTCTGGTCATGTCAAAGGTCAGGTTCCCCATCCTCCGTCGCCGTTGGCGATAATGGGCCATCTAATGGCCCTGATTAGCCCGAATCGGGGAGAACAGTTCTGGGTTTCAGTGGAGCGAAGCGAACAGTTCCGCGGGCACGATTCTCGAACGCCTTAAATTAATGGGGAATATGGAAGATTTATTGGGGATCCTTCAAAGATAGATTTAAGATTCAAATTTTTGAAATAATTTCTAATTTATTTCCATTTAAATATCCGTTTTAATTATTTTCTTTTTTAAAACTGGTATGCTCCTCCTCCTGCCAGTCGCAGTTAGAAGCCGCTCAGATTCCTCGCCAAGACACACATTTCTTGCCCATTATAATCCCATCAATATATATTCCTCTAAGAAAACGCTCCAATTATATGATGTCACCGGGCTCAACCTGCTGTGCCACCCAGTAAACGAGATCGGAACGAGATCTCAAGCGAACTGCTCCAGCTTCTGTAACTTCTGGAGGTCCGCAGGTAACGGTCAGGTGACAAGCGTAACGAGACGAGCGGCGGGCAGAGGATGCTCTCTGCAGAGCCATCCGATTTTAATTACACGTAATCTTTATAAATAGAAGCAGCAGGCAAAAGCCAATAACCGGCCAGGATCCTCGGACATTTTATGAAAAAGTGCTGTCCACAAAGCACCGGCCAAGTCGAATGCATAAATCAATAAGGTGCACGGCGAGAAAAGGTTTCAGGAGGCAAGGAGCTTCAAGAAACCGAAGACCCTGTAATATCCATTAAGTACTCCGATTTTTGCTCTCTGTTGGAGCTTGAACACAGATACCAGGCTGGCACACAGAAGCCAAGAGCGAGAAATGCCGGACAAGCCATAAATGAGTAATTGCTGACAACGCTGGCGGACCTTGTCCAGTAGCCTTGGCTTGGGCTTTCTTGGCCGCCGTCTATGATGGGTTCCAGTGCCATTTTTAGCCAGGACAACAGCCCATAAATGCGGGCCTAGACAAAACAGAACCCAAAAAGAGCCAGGAACTAAAGAAGATCATAAATCGAATGGAAGATACTGTGGCAAATATGATACGAAACAACCTTGATGAGTCTCAGACTGAATTAATAATTTTTAATTAATTTAAACTACACTTAGCTACTGAGAATGCTTAACAAAACTTAAAATTTAATATTTAAAAACCTTTTACATGGATTATACACTAAGGTAATTTTAAGAACTTAGCTAATTCAATATAATAGCCAACAAATGCACCCGTCAAGTGCCAACAAACATGCATAATCCCATCGAGGGTATGCCAATGTAAACATGGTTGAAGTGGAGAAAAAGTGAGTATGCCAGGTATTCAATTACATTGCTCCTCCGGCTCCGGCTGCCACCGCCTCCTCCTTCTCCGTAATTCCGAGCCAAACGAACCAAAAGTTCTGCAGAAAAATACTTGGAGTTATGGAGTTTTTGGAGTCGGCTTCCAGGTAAAGATGCCACCAACTGCAGCTCGAATGCCTCCTCTAACGGTTTGGGCATTGCGTTAATGATACTTGTTTGTATCTCTGTATTTCTGTATTTCTGTATTTCCATCCGTATCTGTAGCTGTGTCTGCATCTGTATTTGTATCTGGCCTTTGTCTGGTTCTGCGATGCACACGCCTCATGTTGACAAACTCACTTTACAAACAGTAATTTTTCTCGCTTCATTGGCGTCCCGTCTCGTCTGGAAAGCCTCCGAGGCCCGCCCCCCTTTTCCGTGGTAAAAAGAAGCCTGTAAAGCGAGCGGGCATGCGGTTTGTTGGCCGACTCAAGTCTGCTGCTGCTGCCACCGCCAGTTAAATAAATAGAAAATACTCGTACACAAAAACCCAAACATAAAAAAAAAATATAAATAACCTACGAAAGCCGCAGCGGCGGCAAAAAGCTACTCGTACTCGCGCACTTGGCATTTTCATTGTCGCTGACCGATTGTTCCATGTTTGACTTGCTCTACAGTTCGATTGCCGAACGGGGATCGTGGGGATCGGATCCATGGGTGCGGCCTACTCTCTATGAGAGCACGAATAAAAAATAGAAAACAACAGCATAGAAATTAAATGAAATGCACTTTGCCATAGTCGGGGCCGAAAAAAAAACACTAAGCTTAAGAGCAAATAATGTTTTTGTTCATGAATAAATATAAAAAGGTCAGATAATATTTGTAATTTATTGGAAATATTTTTCCTTGCCTACAATTTATATTGCCTACATTTACCTTTTACCTCCCACTTTTTTTAAAAGTTCAATCATTTTCACCAAAGTTCACCAATCTTCAACAATGTAATAAACAGTGTGCAGCTATGATGCTCATTAATTTTCCCCGAATTTTGACAAAACTTTAACAATATTGATAATACTTCACCAATGTTTAAAAAAGTTCACCAATATTCAACAATGTGCACACCATATTCAATCCCCAGCAGACAAAACTTCACCAACATTAAAAGAAGTCTTCACCAAAGCTTACAAAAGTTCACCAATATTCAACAATGTACACTCCATACTCAATCTCCAGCGATAATGCTTATTCATTAAGTCTGAATTTACAAAATAACTTCACCAATATGAAAAAAAAACTTCACCAATGCTTACACAACTTCACCAATTTTCACAAAAGGTTCACCAATAATCAACAATCGTATGTTGACCAATGTTCCTGCCTCTCCTAGTGCGTTGATCTTGTTTTCTATATTATTTTGTTTATTCTTCGCATTCGCATTTGCATTTTGTTGTTTAGTGTGCGGGTATGTCAGCCGCGGCGGGTGCAAAATCTAGAAAATTACATGCAAGCTGCGACACATTATGCGCGACGCGACAATAATATTTCTATTGGCGAAAAACTTCACACTTAATGTACTCTGCAAAGTGTCGCTAAATAGGAAAAAGGAATGAAAACGAAGTCTGAAATACTCTATAAGATGGAGGGAGTTTTGGGGATCTACAAAGGTTGAAATTACTTAAAAGCTTCGGTAAGAAATGGGTAATTTATAGTATTGTTAAAATAAAGTGTTGTTAAAAATATAGTATTTTTATCTTACTCAAGTTTCCTTTAGATTCTTATTAAGTTCTTCTTGGATTATTCTTTTTATTCCAGCGATTTTGAGCCCAGATTAGTCTGCAAATATTAATGTGAAATGGAAGTTATTTAGTTAAAAAAATAAATATATATGTATAATATAATATTAACAAACAGTTAAGCTATAATAAGATATAATCCCTAAAATTCGAGTTGTATATTTAGGACTTATTAATCCTGTATACAAAAATTAAGATTCCTTCCACTTATTTTTTGATTAATTCTTAATATTTAGGGAGAAGATTTCGAAGGCTTATTTTTCTGGACGAGGCAATCTTGTGTAGAATTTTAAAGTACCATTTGAAAGGGTGCTCGAGGAAAAATCAGCATAAAAAATATGGAGCAAGCCGAATTCAAACAGAGAAAACCTCGAAAGTAGTTGCATGTGTTGCACACCCGCGGATTTTTTTTTTTTTTCGGGATCGGAGGGTGTTGTAGGAGGAGAGAGGGACGCTGGCCAGGAGGAGGGGCCAGCCAGCAGACGGAGACGGAGACGCCGACTAGTCAACGCTTTAAGGAATATGCCAGCAAATAATTAAAACATATTTAAAAATAGTTTGCCATATGGATGACGACGACGACGAAGACGCCGCCGCCGCCGACTCTGCGAAGATGAGGCCCGGCTGGGTGACGTGGTCAGACTGGGGTCCACCCCTGCTCCTCCTGCTCCTCGCCTGCCTGGTGGCCCACTCCCACCCATGACAAAGCCAACAAAAAGCAAACAAATATTTGTCTGGCCGTCTACGTCTCTGTGCATTGACCGTACCGCCGAGATGCAGATACTCGCACTCGCAGATGCGTCCTAAACCATCTATGTCCATCCAATCCGTTTGGACTTTGTCTCGCTTTCGCTGCCGTTGTCCCTCGTGCCAAGTTCAAAATTATATGCTTTGCACTTTTCGCGTCTTTTTTTCTCCTAAATACATTTTCAATTTGTACTTTTTGAGTTGCGTTTTGGGCTGGCCAGAAATAGTTGCGCCTGGCCAGGCCAGGCCGGGAGCAGCGCTAATGTTATTGCTTTAGTCAAAGTGGCTAAAAAGTATCTGCCAACATGACTGGCTGTCTGAGTTATGTATCTGTATCTGTAGCCGTAGCCGTAAAGTGTGTATCTCTCTCTGCATCCAAGTCTGATGTCCCCCGGCTCCCTGTTGCGATGCCGCCCAGATTTATTTTCATTTTGATTATATGCCTATATATATATATGTACTATATATATATTTCTGTTTTTTTTGTTTGTGCGTGCGAAATCGCAACTTACAAATGAAAACTGTAATATTTTCGACAGCAAACAAATTCCCGCTGTCTATGTAGAGTTTGTTGGGCCATTTATTAAAAGTTGCACAGATGAAGCATGAGGCTTTTGGCTTAAAAATAAATATTTTAAGATGAATTTCATTAAATAAAGAAATTTCTACTTTTGTTTGCTTAAAAGTGTTTTATTTTTTTATTCCCTTCAATCTACACTCGCTTAGCTTCAGTTTATAGTTAATCAACGTCAAATCAAAGTACGAATACATTAAGCCAAATGCAATCCATCAATTATACTAACCAAAACACACCTCCCTCTCCACCTCAATGATTCGCATTTGACGCTGCACTTTGCGGAAATTGATTTTGAAAACATGTGGCGACGACATTTGGCGCCACTTCAAACGCTGGCGGGGATCTCGAAGTGGTTTCAAAAATTACAGGGGGCTGGGAACGAGGCAGAGAGTGCCTCGTACAGCTTATGAGTATTCGCTGAGCGTAGCTCGAATCGCGGCTCTGTGTAAATGGTTAATAAATTACTTAGACAACGCAGAATTACAAATCGTTTTGATTAGCAATTAAAATGGAGGGAGCGGGAGAAAAAATACAAAGCAAAGGCAGGCAGCTGAGAACAAAGTCGAGTGCATCTGGGCCAGGCCGGCAAATCTCTTAATTACTTGACAGTTTGCTCTCGTCGATGGCAACAGGTGCTCTCGGCAATCGCTTATTAACTCATTATAAAAGCATTTCGGAGCTGTTCGATTTGCTTTTGCTGAAAAGCATTACAATTGCCACCGACACTCGCACATTTCGAAATGCGTGTGCCGAGTGTGGCTGCTGTTGCTGTTGTTGCTGCTGCTGTTGCTGATGCTGCTGCGGCTGCGGCTGCTGTTGATACTATTGCTGCCGTGTCCGGCTGCTTCGACCTTCACTTGCTCCGCCAGCGGCAAAGGGTGACTCAAGAGAGCGATTGGCAAATATTATTTTATTTCCAGGAAGAGATAAATAAATAATTGCGGTATTAAATTCCCCCCCTAGGTAAACAAAGTTTTCACCACAAAATACATGTTTTTCTCCACTTAATGACATAATATCAAGCTGAAATAAATATCGACAAAGAAACTAAGGAGTTAAAAAGAGTTCTTCCATATAAATATTATTTTTCAATCATATTTATCGACTTTAAGAATAATCCCTAAGCTGAATATAATTTATATCTGTCTTCCTAAAAATATAAATCGTTTTCTTAATTTTTCTTAAATTTATGAGTTTTATTATACCCTTGCAGAGGGTATTATAATTTTGCCATGATATTTGCAACGCAGTGAAGGAGGCATCTCCGACCCCATAAAGTATATATATTCTTGATCAGCATCACCAGCCGAGTCGATCTAGCCATGTCCGTCTGTCTGTCTGTCCGTCTGTCGGTTTCTACGCGAACTAGTCTCTCAGTTTTTGAGCTATCGGGCTGAAATTTTCAGCATAGTCTTATTTCTTTAGCACGCAGTATATATGTCGGAACGGCCGAAATCGGACTACTATATCCTATAGCTGCCATAGGAATGATGGCGAAATTAATGTAAAAAAAATTTTAACTTCTCTGTTTTTCAACGAATTTCTATAAATTTCG
>VNJW01004149.1:0-41503 GCA_008042615.1 Drosophila auraria | reverse complement strand
GTTCCACTGCTCCGTTTTTTTGAAAATGGACCGTCGGTTGTTCCACAGCTCCATCTACATTCTCCGGCGACATGTGAGTGGGACGAACAGCTGAGCAGGCGTTGTTTATAAAATCAAAACATTTATAAATTAAACTATATGTTTTCTTTATTATGGAAAGAGATATATATTTTCTTTCGTTGACAAACGTAGGAATGTTCTTGGACTTGAAGTTTCTAAGGATCTTGGACTTGTTGAAAATAGATCCACGTTGAAGGTGCTCCTCCAGTGGTACCCTGCTCTTTGACTTCATTCTTGTACTTCCTGGTCAGGTTGTCGTAATTCGTCCTGATGTCCTTCCTCGTCACTTCTTCTAGGCCGGCTTAAACCCGCTTTTCGGCCATCTTTTGGTATATATGGTTGCTTTTCTGTTGCGACCGCATTGGAATTATGTTTTTCCACATATCCAATACAAGCGCATTATGATGCGCCGCCCAAGTAATGGAGCGTTTGCGTTTTTTTCCACTCCTCTATGCTAAACATATTAATATTTAAAAAAACAATAAGAAATTGTACTTACCTTGCAAGTTTTCAAATAGCTGTGGCACTCACAAAATATCGTCGATAATCGATATTTTCAGTATTTTTTTTAGTATGTATAGAAACCTTCGGGGCGAATGGTGAATGGATGGACTGTCGATTTTGAACGGACCATATAAAACCTATGTAAAATAATGGACCATTCTCGAGAATGGAGCTGAATGTAGCAGTGGAACAAGGCTATTACTTCAAATACGAGAATCTTAACTAAATTACTTCTGATTTATAATGAAATTTGTAATAAAATATCGTCACATCCTAGAAAAATTTGAACATTAGAATAATGGTAAAAGCTTTTGATATGTTTTGGTTTTTGAAATAAAATCCGTTTGCCATCTAGCGTTGCCAGATGAAAAGACAGCGACAGCCACCTGACAGCGCTGCCAGCTCTGGCCACTAAAGTTTTTCCAGCCAACGGTCACATCAGCAACTGTATCATCGCTGGAAAGGTATTTGTTTTTGAAAACGGATTTTCTTGAGCCAACCAAGTGCGAATTACCATTTGCACCTGCACGGAAGTAGCATTAGGCGTTGGCCCACCGCGAAGACAATCGAAACAATGTCGAGCTTGCAGCGCACGATGCTGAAGGGCAAGTTGCCACCCACAATTCCTAGCGGGCGCATCGGAAGAGCGTAAGTGCTGCTGCTGCTGCTGCGAGGCTGCGGAGGAGGGATGAGGCGTACGCGGTACTACCTTAATTTGGCTAATTGCAGGGACTCCTTCAAGAAGTCGCGCATCCGCGACTACAAGCCGGGCATGTGGAACGAGTTCTTCGCGGACAAGGAGGACGTCACGGTGGATGAGCAGCGCACCTTCCGTGTCTACCGCACTAAGCAGCCGGATAAGCCGGGACCAGTACTGCTGCTGCTCCACGGCGGCGGCTATTCGGCGCTCACCTGGGCGCATTTTTGTGTAAGTATCTGAAGCTTGCTACGCGCTGAGGTTCTTAATTGGTTATTTGCCTAATTACACCCACCTGTAGTCGGAGGTGACAAGCATGATCCACTGCCAGTGTTTGTGTGTTGACTTACGGGGACACGGCGACAGCAAGGTGGACGATGAGGATGATCTTTCGGCGGATACGCTGGCCAAGTGAGTTATTAATATCTTCGTAACTAAAGTTAAATTAAAATTTCTAAATTTCCTTTAAAACAGAGACATTGGCGACTTGATTCTTAAGCTGTATCCCGAGGATATGCCCCAGGTTTTTGTGGTTGGCCACTCGATGGGCGGCGCCATTGCCGTACACTTTGCCCACATGGCTCTGGTGCCCAATTTAATTGGGATAACCGTCATCGATGTTGTGGAGGGCACTGCCATGGAGGCTTTGGCCAGCATGCAAAGCTTCCTGCGCTCCCGTCCCAAGTACTTCCAGAGTATCCCTAATGCCATTGAATGGTGCATCCGTAGTGGCCAAGTGCGCAATGTGGACAGCGCCAAGGTGTCCATGCCGGGGCAGATAATCAAGTGAGTGGAGGAAGTCTCAAATAAGTAAATCTTCAAATTAGTAAATCTTTTCTCTACCATTAGCTGTACAACGAATAAACTGGCAACGAATGATCTGCCATTACCCGATGATGTGCTGGAGGAGGCTCACCACACCAGTATGTTTCCCAATCCGTTTAGTATTTCGGAGGACGAGGAAGTGTCGCCGCCAGGCGATGATGCTGCCGAAGGCGAAAATGCAGCAGCGGGAGCTGATTTCAAGAAGCCCGTCTCGACCAAAACGATGACCGAATCGGCCAAGAAGTAAGTTCAAGAATAAACCCCCTTTTATGCCTTTTTAATGTAATTTCCCTTCTTCCTCAGCTACACCTGGCGCATCGATCTGTCCAAGTCGGAGAAGTATTGGGTCGGCTGGTTCTCGGGCCTGAGCGACAAGTTCCTCAACTTGCGCCTGCCCAAACAGCTGCTCCTGGCCAGCATCGATGGCCTGGACCGCACGTTGACCGTTGGCCAAATGCAGGGCCGCTTCCAGATGCAGGTTTTGGCCCGCTGCGGCCACGCTGTCCACGAGGACCGTCCACACGAGGTCGCCGAGGTGATCAGCGGCTACTTGATCCGGAATCGCTTCGCGGAGGCCGCCGGCGAGTTTCGCTGCCACATGCCGTCGTGCTAAACGAGCTGTGGCCGCCCCTGAATCCAAGGTTGATGAGCACAAGCTGAGGTCACAACAAAATGTCTATTTTTAAATGGAGCATTACACTTTGAACTAACACAGATGCGTGCATATATATATACAAGTTGTAGTGCGTAGGTACAGATATATATATAGCCGTATGTATATTCTATATATACTTATAATCCCGTAATTTATTCGGTACTTTTAATTAAAACTATGATTTTCTAACATTGTACTTTATACTCATTTTTGCCAAAATCTAAGCGAGCGAAATCAACGAGGAGAAGGCTTCTTAAATTGTTGTTACAAATGCGTGTGTATTAAATATGTGCCAGAGATCAAAATGAAATTTAACGAAATCCAAATTATACGAATGCAAAATAAGTTGAATAAAGCTATTTATTAATCGAATGTTAACTGAATCTTGGCATTTATTGAATTCGGTCTGCTCGTTTCGAAAAGGAACACTCATAGAACTTTGATGATAACACAGAATAACACACACAACACACATTTAGTCTACAAAACGGAAGCCCCCATCGGACTTCATCTTCAGCTTGGACTCCAGAGACTGGATGCGACGCAGTCGCTCGGCGATTTGTTCGCGTATCTCCTGGCGATACTTTTTGCCCTGGCCCAGGGACTCCATTTCGGTCAGCCACTCGGCTCGCTCGTTGATCTGGTCCAAAACTAAAAGAAAAGTGGTTAAAATTGATATTGAAAATGCATCCTGGTTCCATGGTTCACTTACGCTCATTGATGAGGTCCTCTTCAGTCACATTTTGCTCCTCGCGTGGACGGCGACGCGGCTTGATTGCCGGATCGGGCAGATGAGTGCCCGCCATGGTGTACTGCAGCTGGGACTTGGCCTTCCCGCCGTTCATGCGATTATCAGCGGGCGGACGGTAGTAGCTGTGCTTGTAGGCCCCGCTTGCCTCGATCTGGCGAAGATTCTTGCGCTTGGCGTTGCGTGCCCGCTCTAGGATGGCTAGGGTCTCCTTGTCCGGATCGTTTTTGGTATTGGGACGGGGTGGCGCGGGCAAAGGGAGAGGTTCCCCAGTGCGAAGACTCTCGTCAATCTGCTTGCGCACCATCATCGACATCTTAGACTCCTTGACGAGCACTAAGGAAGAGATTGCAAAACATTAAGAGCAGTACCACTAGGAAATATTTTTCAATAGCTCTAAGTAGGTCAAGGAATGGATTGGCTTAGAGGCTTACATATGAAGATACTTTTCAAATAGTTTTTACCTTTTTTCTTCTAGTTTTACCCTTTATTTTATTATGTCTCAGGAAGTCTTTTATAGGAATCAAAAGGATTCCTATGAGCCATAGTATAACCATCCCGGAATCAATGAAATCTGAAGCCTTTCCTTTACTTACATCGAATCAAATCGGCGGTCTCCTTGCTGTACTGCACCTTGGCCGAGTGAAAGGCACCGGCACCGCCTGGAACAATCCGTTCGCTTGGCCACATCGGAAGCTTCTGGGAGCCTGCGGGCTGGTGGTCGCCATCGCCGCCCTGTGCCTCCTGCTGGGCCAGTAGGCCCCCAGGCAGGGCCTTGATCTGGACGTTATTAAAGCGATGTCGGCTCATTTTTTTTCTTCAGGTGAATCTATGAAATTTGGTTCGGAATAAGGTGGGAATAGCTTCGTAAATTTCGTCGTGTGCCTTGTTTCAAGAATAGCGTCGGTATGAGAGTTGTTTTACGGCGGACAACAAAACTGGAGACGCATGGCAACCTGGGTTGTTAGGCAAAAGGCAAACAGCATGGGTATTTTTGTTCTGGTTTTTAATTCTTGAAATAATTTATTGAAAATAAATATATATGTATGTGGAGTAGGTACACGCTCACATCCTTACATCCTGATAAGACTGACTCTATGCACACAGTTCGTCTACGAGTAGTTGCACTTTACACTTTAAACCATTTAGTTCTCTCGCTAAATTACGATTCTAGGCTATTTTCTTTATCCCAACTTGCGCCGTACACAATATAGTTTCTGGTTTATTAATAAATAAATAAAAGCATATCAGCGTAAATTTACAATGTTGCGGTAATATTTTAGAAATATCTGACAAGAAATTAGAAAACATAAAATATTTCTAAGCAAGTTTGTTCGGTTCTTCTTTTGTTTTTGTTTATACAATTAAAATTAGGCTACACGCTCTCTCTCTCTTATTGGTATTGATTTTTTTGGCTGCCTTCTTGCCGTCGTCGTTAATGTTTGAACCTAAGCTTATGCTGCGACATACATTCGTTCGTACATCTAATTTTATAATATATATATGTATAATTTCTTTGAAAACAACTAAAACATAACATCATATCGAGTGGTTGGTTGGTTGGTTGATAAACAATTGACTAAAGCAAACATAATGGTAAATAGTAGACTTAGGGGGCAATGGGTGCATATGCTTGTATGCACTACACAGGGTTTTTTTTGGGGGGCTTACGCTTACTTATACAAAATACAATACAATTCCTTCTTCTTTGTCAACACAACAATATATATAGACAGTTAAACATTAAAGTTTAGTGTGTTGTTCCTTCTCCTCCTCCTCCTCCTGTCTGGGTCTTCAGCAAATATGTTCCCTTTTTATAATTTAAAATAAATTATGTGTGTACGTGTTTGTATACTATATAAACATATCCATTAGGTGACTCTTTTACTACATCATTTCAGCAAGCAATGTTTTTGATTCGCGCAAACAGTTCTCTCAGCTTTCGTTTCTCGTTTCTCGTTCTCAATCCCATCTCAATTCTCAATCAGCTTCCTTTCTAGGTTTTTTAGTTGCGAAAAGTAATCTTAGTCAGTCTCATGGTCACGATGCAGAGTTCATTTTATAATTTTTACTAGATAAACCATTTTCGTCGTCGTTGTCGTCGTCATTTCTTCTTTCCTTTATTCTGGCGACGTTTTGGTTAAAGGTGATGGATGTTAGGATTAGAATAGCGTGAAATGTTGATCAAATTTGGCCAAATTTTCCTAAGTAGAGAGAAGTTATTGTGTATATTCTGTGTGTGTTTGCGTTTGGCGTGTTAGTTGAACTACAGAAATGGCGACGAACATTTTATACGAAACCTAGACATTAATAACATTGACAGCACGCACAAGAAGATGCCACGAGGCCCCCGCTGCCCCTGAGCCGACCTGGGGGATTCGTTTTTGGGATACTAGGCAGGCAGACTGGGCTCCAAGGGGTCACAACGGCCAGCCGTTGGACCTGCGAGCCCGGCCAGCTGAGGAGCAGCCAGCTGGGAGCGTCTCTTGGCACACAATTAATAAACTTAACATTTAAACAAACTAATATAGCGGCTTACAAACTAAAAACGATTACAAAGGGGAGAGCTAGACGCGACACAAACATAGATGCGATTCTTACAAAACTATATATCATGTATAAAAACATTCATGTTCGTTTTTTTAGCAAATCAAACTTTAAACACGGTTCAAAGCTAGGTGTGAACACAAAAGAGTGTGCTGGCGGCAGCCACAAATCAATCAGCCCCGAACGTGGCTCAGTTCATTGCCTGTTCAGTCATTTGGCGGCACAGCGTCTCGAGCTGTTCCAGGCTCTTGAAATCGTTCATCTTGTACTCTGTGACGTGGGGCGACATCACCCCCAGGTTGACCAGCGCTGGCTGCGACAGGCAATGATCCACGGATACAGCATTGTTATTTTTGCTGCCTTGCTGACAGAGATTGTGGAGACAGGCACTACCATTGACACCGCCACCATTGGAGCACAGACAGCTGCCACTGCTCACAGCGGCGGCGGCTGCTGCCAGCAGTTGCAGCTGCTGCTGATTAATTAAATTGTTGTTCAGCATGCTGTTGTTATTGTTGTTGTTGATCAGGATCTGTGGCTGCTCCTCCTGATTCTGACTCTGATTACTAACCATCACAACGGCGGCCATCGTCTTCTTTGGTTGCTGCTCTCCACTGGACATTGTTGCTCCATTCCCGCTCAGCTTCCGCGGCTGCTGCTGCTGCAGGTTGTCGTTGGATCCACCACTGTTGGTCAGCACCCCCTGGCCGGGCTTGAAGATCAGTTGCTGCGGCTGCTGCGGACCGCCGGCCACCAGGATCAGATTGTTCAGCGATCGGCGGTGCGACTGTGGCGGCGTCTGCTGTGGCAGAGCCGGAAAGTGATTGTGCTGCTGCAGCATCTGTTGCATCTGCTGGGCATGATGGTGCGGCTTGATCGGCTGCTGCTGCTGCTGCTGCTGCTGCTGGGGATTGCCCATGAAGCTGGGGTAAGAGGAGCTCTTGTATTGCGGCTGATGCGACGGACCGGCGCCGTAGCCGTTGTAGTCGAACTGCGGCAGTGGCGGCGGCGGCAACGGCTGCTGCTGCGGATGGTGAGGCAGCGGATTATGAAGGCAATTCAACGAGAAGTTCAGCATGTCGTTGGAGTTCTTGCGATTGTTGATCCGATCGTTGCTGCCGTTCTTCGTATCGCACTTGCGAGTCTTGCCATTCCATCTTTACAAAAAGAAAGAGTTAGTTAATAAAAACCCTTCTTCTATATATTTTATCTCCACACTTACCTCGGCTTGTTGATGCTACCATTGCTCGGCCCACTCCCGGCTGGCTTCACATGATGCAGCTTTGGGACCATGGAGATCTTCATCTTGGACAGCTTGAACTTGAGCTCCTTGAGTTGATTGGCATGGTTCATGAATGCCTCGTTGTGTATGGAGCGGTCCAGTATCCACATAAACACGCCCAGGGTCTCGTCGTCCTGCGCCGCATACGGATCCTGCTGCAGAGTATTGTTCACAATATCGATCACCTTGAGGAAGCGCAGTGCGATGTTCTCCTCCGGCGGCCCCGAGGCCTCCACCGGCTTTATTGGCGTCAGCACAATGTTCGTCAGCTCTTCAACCGCTGTGCTCAGCTTCATTTGGCCCGTGATTAGCTCCTGCTCGACACGGCCGAGAATGTGGGCTCGTTCCTTCAGCTTCTCAATGCACAGGGCCAGCTTGTGGGAGGCGCCCTTCGTCACGCCGACGCTTTGCAGGAAGTCCTCGGTGATAAGCAGCATCTCCTCGTACGTCATGTTCTTGAACAACTCGATGTACTTGTGCAAGCGCAGGGACTTCAGCCAGAGGCCAATGCCCGACATGCCAACGTTGCGGGTGTGGAACTTGATGTAGTTGGGCTTGAACTCGTCCAGCCGCGTATCGGAGCCGCTGTTGGCCAGGGCTCCGCGCTGGTGCTCAATGGAGAGGGAGAAGCTGCGCGGCTTGTTGGCGAACTGGGCCAGGTTCTCCGTGGAGTTGGAACAGTTGTCGTTGACGGTGATCACCGAGGAGTTGGACGAGCTGGAGCAGCTGGAGATCGTTTGCGTGGTCAGGCTGTTGGAGCGTCGCGTCTTCAGTGCCGCAATCTTGCTGTCCAGGCTCCAGCGATTGATGTCGCCAAACTGATCGCCCACGTTGCCCATCAGGATCGAAGCGTAGGGCGGAGCCTGGAGGAACTGATGCTGCTGGAGATGCGGCGGTGCCTGTAAACGATCGTTGAGGCCGTTGCTGGTGCTGGCCAGGCTGCTGCTGCTGCAGGGCGCCTCTCCCAAGTCCGCCGTCGACGGATCAAAGTCGAGTATTTCCGTGCCATTCTTGCTGAATGACGTGTCATGATCGTCGCCGCCACCGATTCCCAGCATCGAGCCCGCCGCCGCTCCCGCGACGACGCCGTTGACCAGCGAAGAGCTGCCCTCCAGCGACAGGCCGAGGCTATTCTGACTAGATGCTAATTCGTTCAGGGTAATACCATTAAGATTATCACAGAGTGGATTGATCGATCCGCTGGAGCTGCTGCCTACTCCGGTTCCTCCACTGCCGCTGCCGCTGCCTCGCCAGTCTCCACCAGTGGCGGCCAGCTTGTGCTGCAGCTGCTTACTGGGCGGAGCAATCGTTTGCCAGTCGTTGGTACGCGAAGATCGGCTGCCACTGGCCACCGACGAACAGGAGGCTGTCGAGGAGCTGGCCGCCGAGGAGGAGGAGCAACTACCACTGCCCGTGGAGCTGCCGCCAGCGACCAGTTGCGGGGAGGGCTGCAGGAAGTAGCTGCGATTAGTCAGGCCCGCCGCCGCCGCCTGGATGTGATCCTCCAGGTGACGCAGCCAGATATTGAGCGACCGTCGGTCGTCGCTGGTGATAGCCGGATGGATGAGCAGGTATGAGAAGATCTGCTGCACCAGCTCCGTGGGCACAATTTGCTGCATGGTGTCCTTGACGGCCACCGGTATTAGGGTCAGGTAGATGAGCTTGGCCTCCTCGTTGCCGGGCTTCAGGAGCGGCAGCATGTTGAGCACCTCGTGCAGTATGTCCTCCTTGCGGGCGTACAGCTTCCGCTCGTCGCACTGCGCCGATGTGGTGATCTGAAAGTCGCTGCCATAGCACGGCATCGAATCCTTGTCCGACGACGAGGAGGACATGGCATCGAGCAGATCGCACGGCTGGAACGTCTTGTAGAAACTCAGCAGATTCTGTAGATACGCCGGATTGTTGGCATTTATGTCGATCACCACGCTGCTGAGGTTTGTCTGGGAGGTGCCCAGATTCTGGGTCAGATTGCTGTCAATCGAATACTGAAGGAACTTGAGGCTCGGGTAGCGCAGGCGCTTCAGCAGCGCGTACATCACAACGGTTCGCTCGCAGTCGTTCCACTTCTCAAAGAGATTTGTCACTGTGGTCACCTGCTCGCAGAACAGAGCATTGGACGCCTGGTTCTGGTTCTGGTTTTGGCTCTGGCTGGGATTGGTAGGGGGATGGGGATTGGAATTGCCATTGGCCTGTGTGGCCGTCGTCGTGGCTGTGGCGGCTGCTGCTGTTGCCTCCTTGGGCGTGGATGTGCTAGGTAGCTGCATCTCGTGGGATGCTACGCTGTTGTCAGTTGCTGTTCCAGTTTGGTACTTCATCTCGTTGTTAGTTATAGTTTGCTGCTTGTTTTGGTCTTGTTTCCTCTTGGTGTCCTATTATAATTTATGGTATTATAATTGTAACGGCTTCTTGGTGCTTATTTTTGGTTGCGTTTCCCTTCCTGCAAAAATAAACAAAAGTTTCGGGTGTTATAACTGGTTTCTTCCAGTGGCAGCCACGTGATTCGCTTCCAATCACTTGTCATATTTCCAAGAAGACAACATTTGGAGTGGCGCCGTGCGTGACATGAAAATCAACTTTAAGCCGCAAAATAACGCTCGGAATTTAATCAAATCAGTTTTCGCTAATTTGTTAAATTTACAAGCGGAGCGGCAGTAGCAACAACTACAATAATAATAGCAAATAACCAATAATCTGTAATTGACGATTGGAAATTAGCATTTGCATGGACTGTGTCGGCTGGCGGCTTATCAGGAAAGCAAATAAATAACAAAATATATAACACCTTCGTTTGGGCGATGGCGCAAGTGACGAGCAGCGACGACGACGATATATAAATCAATAAAATAACAAACATTTTAACTCGATTTTCGGATTTCGATTGCGGGGGGAGGACTGGGGATTAGTGGGGGGGTGTGACGACGACCCAGAAGTTTGGTTAGGTTTCATGCAGTTCGCAGTTCGCAGTTCGCACTTTTCATTTAGTTTCGTTGTTGCTGCTTATTGCCTGTCTCTTGTGTGTGTGTGCCCATTTTCGAATCTTGTTTCTTTCGCCTGCTGTTTCTTCTCCCCTTCTGCTACTGTTGTTGTTGTTGTTGTTGTTTTTTCTGCTGTTGCTCTGGCGACTTTCTTCGATTTTTTTCTACTGTTATAATTTAAACCTCTCAGCAATGCAGCTGCGTGTGTATGTGTGCGTGTGCGGCGGGCAAGCACTAAAACATAACGGGGCCCAATTACTGCATTAAAAGCACAGCACACCAGCTACTGCCGCCGTGGAATTTACCAATGTTTACTTTTTTACCATTTAACGCTATTCGATGAAAAATTTCACATTTTTTCGCCACGAGCAAAGAGCAACGAGGGCGGAGTGGGGTGGTAGCCATTGCTTTTCCTGTCCCACCTCGATCTAACGGTACCCCTGCCACGATCTTTGAGGTTATGCGTCACTGCACCGCTGCAACTGCTGTTATTTTCTTCTAACCGGCTTTTGCAAAAAGTTCCAAAGTTCAATAAACGCTCTCACACACACACACACACACACAGGGTTTTTTATAAAAATCCTGGACGAACTTGAAACTCACAATTTTTGCGCTTTGCGAATATCTGCCTTTTCAGCAGCAAGCGCGATCGCAGCCGTTTGGCATACTCTTTATTTACTTTCTCGCATGCACAATATAAATTTGATTATCTGTAGTTGGGCAACCGCGCACAACATACAGACAGAGAGACAGCACACAAAACAATGCTTGTTTTTATTAAATAAGCAATGATGAGGACTGCACTGAACCGAACACTGAGATGAGATGAGATGCGATGAGAAGCGAGATGCTGCTGCAGTGGGGAGCTCCGCGGAGGAGGAGCGGCTGATGGCGAATGATTGGCGATTGGCGATGGCGCTGCCGTTGGCGTCAGCGAAAATGTGTGTGGCGTTTTAGAAAGAAAATGGTGGAGCAAGCGAAACGGACGAAAAGGAAGCAACGGGAGCGCGCCTTTTTTTTCTGACAGCCCGAAAGGAACAGGAACGCAATGATGCTGCTGTCACGAAAGATGGGGAAGGAGAAGAAGGGGTGGGGAGGAGACCTTGCCAGTGCTGCTGACGCACGTCTGTATGGGTGAGGGAGAGTGACACACTGAGCTAGCAGAATGCATGAGGCAATGCATGGGCGAAATTGCGGCAAATTACATGAGAGAGAGCATTACAATGCAGCCTGGCTGCACTCTCTCTCACTCTTTTGCTTTCCGCTTTGCTAACATGTATTGCACTCAATTGTTTTCATTTCCACGCTCACTTTCCGTGCCGTGCCGTCCCGTCCGTCTTTTTCTTGCAAGGCAAAAGGGGAGGGCAAGGGATGGGGCTTTTGGGGTT
This sequence comes from Drosophila auraria, assembly GCA_008042615.1. Classification (NCBI taxonomy): domain Eukaryota; kingdom Metazoa; phylum Arthropoda; class Insecta; order Diptera; family Drosophilidae; genus Drosophila; species Drosophila auraria. The sequence continues at coordinate 29,822 of VNJW01004149.1, read as the reverse complement.
TGTTGTTTCCACTAGCTAGCACAGCACGACACACACACCCAGATTGGCCCCCAAAATCACGCCCCACCCACCTTAGCCACGCCATGGTCGGCCAGACAACAAAAATATATGGCGTTTGGCAGTGTGCGCTTGTGCCAAAATTGTTCGTTCTATTTTTCAATTACCTTTTTGCCTTCTATTCGCCTGCTGCAAACCTTGAAATTATTTTCTGTTGCAATTCACAGTTTTTGATCGCTCCGCAGCACGAAAATTGAGCATATTTCGCTAATTTGATATGCTATCGGACCTCGCATTTATTAATTTATAATTTTCACCTTTGCTATTCCTGCGCGCGCGTGTGTGTGTGTCGGTATTTGTGTGTGTGTATTTTTTATTAGCACTTTGGGCTTTGTTGTTTTTGCTAAATCATAACTACACATCGCCTTTTTTAGCCACACACTTCCTGCGGGGTCGCGCAACGTGTCTTCACAAATGCCCGGAAACGGAGAACTGCGCGTGGCTGCTGTTGCACTTAGTTATATGCATATTTTCGCCAGCTTTTTCATATTTTTCAGCAAATAATTAATTATTAATTTTCACGCGTTGGGACAGTGTGACCCGCGGCAGTGTTGCCAGAAGTTACCACTAAAAAATCTCAAAGAGTCGATATTTTCCCCTAAAAAATCCAGTCTTCCCCTAAATTTAAAAATACTGTTAATTTCAAATAATAATAATACTATCGATAGGTCTTTATTTAATAAAACACTAGAAAAATAAAGGGACTTTTCGCAAAAGTAAATAATCGGTAAAAAATTGTGGTATTTTTTTCTTAACTTTCGCAAAAATGACGTTACAATAATCGAATATTATCGAGCATTCGATTGTTCGAATTTCGATTACTTTTAAATTAAATTTCTTGATCAAAATGGTTTTGTTTTAACATTGCAAGATATTTTGTTTATAAATATTTTTAAGAGCTGTTATCTGTTAGCTTTGCTGTTATAATTTAAAAAAATAAACATCAAATAGCATTGCTAAGTACACCATTTTTTAATTTTCTTTTGTAACAACACAGGGTAAAACTATAAATAAAAAATACTTTAATGTTATTTAAAATGGTTTCATAGTTTTGAACACATTTAAAAAATTATAATAGTAGAAAAACTAGGAAAAACTGGAGATCCTTGAAAGCGGTTACTTAGTATGACCAATGAGCCTGCTGGATTTTGCCGACTAAGAGCGGCGGGCACTCTGCAGCCTGGACGCAAATCCCAATTGGAATAAAAAGTAAATGTAAATTCGGATTTAAAATGCAAATTCCCAGCGTTGCAGTGAATCGACGACGATCTGGAACAGAGCACGGCACGAGGCAGTCATCATAATCCAAGAGAGTAACGCAACACATCCCAACGAACACACAAACGCCCTCGGAAAGTACAGCAAAACATCACAAACGCAGTTAACCTGCTGCCGCAGCTGCGGGTGTCTACTCAACGGTCGGGAACAATGTTCGCCCAGACGCAGAAAAGCAGCTTCCTGGAGCAGACAAAGGCGGCGCGCGAGGAACGGGCCCTGGAGAAGCGCCGGGAGCTGGCCGCCATCCTGCTGCAGTCTACGCTCAAGGGATATGCGGCGCGCAGGAAGTACCAGAAGCGGATCATGTAAGCGAGGGGCCACTAAGAGAAGGGGGAGTCCATGTCCAACCTTGACACTAACTTATCTCCTTTTTAGACTCGATTTCGATGCCGTGTTCCCCGAATGTCAGGATGAGAAGGACACGGAACTGGAGCTGCTGGCCATCAATGCGTATCCCCTGCTCCGTCGCTACCTCACCCAAATCAAGCTGGACAAGTCGGATCTGCGGGCCAGGGAGCGATTGGAGCGCATCTGTCGGTACATCATCAAGGCCATGGAGGCGGAGAATCCGAAACTCTCGTATGCCGCTCTGTGCCTGCACAAGGAGCGCAGCCTGCCCTGGATAGCTCACATCAAGCTGCTGCTAACCAACTGCCTGCTCCTCCTACCGGAGCTCAAGCCAGAGAACCATGCGGACAGCCTGTCGCTGGCCTTGTTCTTGCACACGCTGGTGGTGTTCACGGCGCCCAAGTCCTGGGCGATACTGCGCAACTCGCAGTTCGAGCGACTGCAGCCGGCCATGCAGAAGGTGTGCTGCAACATCCAGGGGCATCTGGTGCAGCACGACTTCTACAGGGTCATGCGGGTGGGTTGACTGGGATGTAGAATGTTGAATGCTCATTTAATTCCTAATTTTTCCCTTAATCCAGCTCGTTTTGCTGCGCGGCACTGTACGCGAGGAGCTGTCCGTGAAACCGGTCACTTTTGTGGCCATCATCACCCTGTGTCTGCGTCCGCTGATCGACGGGGACTTCAGTCGCAATCTGCTGACCAAATTTCTGTCGGAGATCTTCTCGGTGCCCGCCCTGATCTACCATTTGCATCAGAGTGTCCCTCAGTGTCTGGAGCAGTTCGCCTCGCTGGGTCTGCTGAAGAAGGCGCTGAGCATCTCGGAGGATCTCGAGTGGTTCCAAGAGTTTGAAGCCAGCATGCCCGGCACCAAGTCCCTGGCGTTTCTAGGGAACATAGTGAACCTGTTCAACATTGAGGGCCAGGCGGAGTCCAAGTCGTTGGCTTACCCCCTACTGACTGTAAGTGGAGCTTCAACGATTGCTTCCTTCTCTTATTCTGCTCTCTGTCGTGCCCTAGAAAACCACTAAATGGCTGCTGGAGCTAATACCCAACACTGTGACCACCAAGGGCGTCTTTACCCAATGGCACGAGCTGCTGGGCTGGCACACTCCCGGTCCGGAGCCAGCGCAGAATCAGAACGTGGCCCTGATCAAGAAGCAGTTCCACATGCTGTGGGATCATCGCTGCATCAAGATGCTGCTGGGTGATCTCCTCAAGGACATCAATCGCAATTACGAGCGGATTGAGTTCCAATCGCCGCAGCAGCCCTCCACATCGAACCTGCTGCGTCGTGCCTTGGAGCGGAGTTCGACGCGTGGCGGTGGGGCAACCAGCAAGCAGCCGAAGCAGCAGTGGCGCAGGCTGGACAGCGCGGAAGTGCTGCAGGTGTCGCGCATCTGCGGCATGTACTATGCCGCTCTGAACACCCTCTCCCAGATGAAGCTGGACATCCTCACGGGCATCTGCTACAACGACAATGTGCTATACGATATTTGGTTGCTAATCACCTCCCTGGGTCCCAACTGCGGCATGAAGGAGTACCTGGAGCTGCTGAAGTGCGAGGAGAGCCTACGGAAGCCCCAGACGGCCATGCTGATGCTTTTCTGCGACTGCATGACCCACTATGTCACGTTAGTGAACCTTTTCCTAGCAATTGAACCCTATAATGGCCTTTTTTATGCAGAATTCTGGATGAATATGAAATGTACACGGAGCAGAACCCCTTCAAGCTGAACGACTATGTGATGCTGACCTATTTCCTCAACAATATGCTCTACAAACTGATTAATGATAATATATTGGGTGAGTTTGCTGTGATATCTTATGCCTTCTTGGGGTTATTATCTCTCCCTTAACAGGCGCCAAGAACATCGTCCAGAATCCCGTATTCCTGGCTCTGCACACCCTGATGCTCTGCTTGTACCGCCGAGACTGTCGTCGCCCGTTCACGCCGCCCAACCACTGGCTCATACCGGAGGTGAAGCCCTCGACGTTCATCAATGACCTGGAGAAGGCCAAGCGGAATGCCATGCTGCTGCTGGCCAAGATGCCGCACATTATCCCGCACGACGATCGGGTCAAGCTCTTCCGCAAGTTTGTGCAGAACGAAAAGGCGGTGATGGGTCTCACAGAGAGTGCCTGCGCCTCGCCGCGCTCCGCCTTAATAGTCATCCATCGCGAGCGGATTGTGGAGGATGGCTACAGGCAACTGGCTGCCCAGCCGACGCAGGCCCTCAAGGGCGTCATCCGGGTGAGATTCATCAATCAGCAGGGCCTGCACGAGGCGGGCATCGATCAGGATGGCGTGTTCAAGGAGTTCCTCGAGGAGACCATCAAGAAGGTGTTCGATCCCTCGCTGAATCTGTTCAAGACCACCTCCGACCAGCGGCTGTATCCCTCGCCCATCTCCTACGTCCAGGACAATCATCTGCAGCTCTTCGAGTTTGTGGGCCGCATGCTGGGCAAGGCTGTGTACGAGGGCATCGTGGTGGACGTGCCCTTCGCCTCCTTCTTCCTCTCCCAGCTCCTCGGACAGACGCAGCAGGCCTTGTACTCCTGCATGGACGAGCTGCCCTCGCTGGACAACGAGCTGTACCGCAGCCTGACCTTCATCAAGCACTACAAGCAGGATGTGGCCGATCTCAATCTGACCTTCTCCGTGGATCAGGATGTGATGGGCAAGATTGTGACACACGAACTGCATCCAGGGGGCAAGGCTCGCGTGGTCAACGATCACAACAAGCTGGTGTACATCCACTACATGGCCTTCTTCCACATGAACACCCAGATCCGAGAGCAGACGGTGGCCTTCAATCGTGGCTTCCGCAGCATCGTCAATCCGGAGTGGTTGTCATTGTTTTCCCCACCGGAACTGCAGCGTCTCATCTCGGGCGACACGGTGCCATTGGATTTGAGGGATCTGCGCAAGCACACGCAGTACTATGGCGGCTTTCACGACTCCCATCGCGTCGTAGGCTGGCTCTGGGACATCCTGGCCAAGGATTTCACGGAGGACGAGCGCAAGCTGTTTTTGAAGGTGAGTTTTTAGAGAAGAACCTTCGTCAGAGCTCGACACTAATTAAGTTCCTCTCTTTACCAGTTTGTAACGAGCTGCTCGAAGCCTCCGCTGTTGGGCTTCGCCCACCTGGAGCCACCCTTCTCCATACGCTGCGTGGAGGTGGGCGACGACGAGGACACGGGCGACACCATAGGCAGCGTTATCCGCGGCTTCTTCACCATACGCAAGAAGGATCCCCTGAACCGCCTGCCCACCTCCTCCACCTGCTTTAACCTGCTGAAGCTGCCCAACTACCAAAAGAAGTCCACGCTGCGGGACAAGCTGCGCTATGCAGTGAGCAGCAACACGGGCTTCGAGCTTTCCTAAAGGGTTTCCGTTGCGGGTTTCCTGCTGAACTATTCATTCTATTTTGTATGTTATTCCCCCACTTTTTCGTAGGCAATTCGGTGTAAATGTGTTTATTTATTTATGTATTTTTTAACGAAGAGAAAACATATTCAAAGGTAAACACACACAATTATTAACAAATAAATATAAACGTATAGCTGTGATAAATCTATAATAAACTAAAAACGAAGAGTACACAAGCTGAATTACTCCACGAGAGAACAGAGAGAGAGAATGTGTAATATCTAACCCACGTAATGGTGTAAGCCAAAAGTTACATTGTAAACCACGAACAACAACAATAAATCTATGTGTCTGATTCATGTGCAAAATGTATTTAAGCCTGCTTCTGCTTCTGCTTCCTGATTATCCTTATCAGATTTGTCTTGGTAAGCGCGTTCCCAAAGATAACAAACATGCAATTAGTGAGAGAGAGCGCCGAGCTCGGATTTCCCCGGGTTTTTCCGCCCCGAAAACTGAATGAACCCGGGAATGGCTAATGACACAAATCCGTCTGGACCTACGCGGGATCTACGACTCCTGTCCTCTCTCTCCGCTAATTGCCTGAGTCACACTCGGGCTTGGGTCAGTCAGGGGTACTCAGACAGCGACCGGAATAAGCGGAAAAATGGAAATGAAAAATGAAAACTCCACAAGGAGTTTATGCAAAGCTAGTCGAATTACGAGTTACCGGAAATTGCATATCTGCGCTCTGCTCGGCCTAATGACCGGAGACGGGTAATGGAAATGCGAGCAGAAGCCTTAACCACAAGAAATACTATCAAGGTCCTGCTGAATCCATTTGGAATTATTTTCTATGACTCATTTTGACTTGACATCTTAACCTTTGAAAGATCATTTTCATGTTCCATGTTTCTTATCTTGAGTAAAGACTCTGAACTTCCGAGGAATTCTAGAAATTCTTTGGAAATTAATTAAGATTACATTACTTACTTTTTCTTTTATGAAGTATTTATAGATTTTTGAAGGAACAATTAAAAATCAGCTAAGAAGCTTGCTCATTTAAACATTATTATACATTTTTCATGATTCCTATTATTTTTAAAAGATGTTCTTGTCTAAGCTATGAAAAATACATCATAATTTTTTTAATTTGCAAAATTAATCAGTTTTGGTTATTCAAAATGAAGTACCTTTAGTATCTAAAGGGTATGGTTTTTAATTGACTTTATATTGGTAAAAGAAATAGAGTTTCTTAGGAGATAGGACTTAACCAGTTATTAAATAAATATTGCCTTTATATTGACTAATTATTGACTAACTTCGAAAAGCCGGTTTACATAACCTAGGTTTGCCTTTTTAGGATCGGCTTACGATCAGTTAATATAGTATTGGTCTTCCTTTCTCTGCATTGGATTCTGCACCACTGACCGTAATTTAAGATTATTATCCCGGTCATCGATCCTTACGATTCTTTAGGGTTTCCGTTCCGGTTCCCCTTCCCATTCCCTTTCCCCCTCCATTTACCATACCCCCAAGCGATGTCCTTTTGCGGTTTTGTCGGCCCGCTTTTGTCGCCAAGAAGCTGTGTAAACGGCGAGACAATAGCAAACAAATTGTAGAGCAGAGCAGACGACCCACAAAACAGGCCATAATCATAACAATAATTTCCGAATTTCAAAAACTGCAGCGACACCGAGAACAGTCGGCGGTCGTCGCACCGCCAGGCCATAAAATCCACAACGGCATCTCCAGCCGCCGCCGTCGCTTTTGTTCCTCTCAGATGAGACTGAGGATGCGTCTCGGGGACAAAGTGTGATCATTTTTATGACTCGCCTGTTTGATGTCGCCCAGAGAGCCCGAGAAGAAGCCAGGACAAGTGGCAACAAGTGACTGTGATCCGTTAGACGGATCCTGCCTCACTCCACTGCCACTGCCACTCCTACTCCTCAAACGTCTCTTGGCCGCTCAAGTGGCCCGCAGGCGACAGTCGCTTGGCGCCAGTTGAATTTTTTGATGGTGCAATTTGTTCCCTCGAGTTCGAGTACCGTTTAAAGGTTCTGATTAGCCCCGCCGACTTATCGCCGGGGCGGATCTCTTTCGTAGAGACCCTCCCGCTTCAAACGGTAGCCGCGAGATTTCGTTGCCTCAACAACTTGTACAAGATGCTGGATAAGTCAACGTTAGGGCTACCGAACAGATGGAAGCTGATCGTAGGAGTGAGATATGGATATATATCGAGCGGATATCAAAGGTTTGACACTCAAGTGGAGTCTCTTTCGAAATATTAATGATTAAAAGGTTGGAATACCTAGGAACTGGGTCAGAGATTTTAGGGTTAAGTTTGTGTGAGAATGTTTGAGAAATTTAAGAGTTGAAAAGGGCAGTTCCTTTAACTTATATTATATAATTTCTTGAACAATAAAATAATAAGATTAATTATATAAGAAATTGCTGAAAAACATATTTTTTTCTGATTAAATCCCGAAGCTTAATTTAAACAAATAAATCAAAAGGCGACTTAATAATGTCTTGTCATAGATAAGACGAATTTTTGAGTCTATAGCTGTCTCTGACCTTGCCAGGGTTGTCATCAGTTTACTTTTTCTGAACAATATTCAGCGTGGTAACCAGCTGTTTACAGCTAGAACCCTTTGGGAATTCTAGAGCAATGCAAGCGGTGAGTTTTGGACGTTGTTCTTACCCAAAATAATCTAAATTCCTTTTTTTACATGGATATAGCCTATAATACATTTTTCTGCTTTTATAAATGCTTTCCGAACTCAAAAAATATATGAAAGAGTATTCACAATGTTGTCGTATATTAAAAAAAAACTCCATTAAAATTAATACCATTTATAAAAGGTAATTTTGGTTTTATTTCTCAACCTTGATTCCACAAAACTATGGCATAAATCAAATGAATCTCAGAATGGTTCCATTAGAATCAAATCTTTTGAGATTTGATTAAGTTATCATCGAAAAACCTATAAAACATACTTGAGTTCGCAAAGACCAAAAAGTTCAGACTATTTAGAGCCCAAGTTCTTACTAATACTTGAACACTATAATAATATTTTAAAACTAATACCAATAACTAAAGCACACACTTTTCTAATCTCTAAAACAAATTCCGAATAGCAAACTTTAAGTTCCAAAAGACTCTCATTCTTTTCTGGGACTTAGTATTATGAATCCATTCAAAGTAAAAAATCACCGAATTACCCAGCTTCCCATTTTTAGGGAACATTATTAGTTGGACGAATATCCAAAACGTTTTCCTATTCCATAAATATTACCAGCGATTAGGCGACTTCAAAGAGCGTCTCCCCCGGATTCTACCGGCGAAGAAACCCCATTCACAATCCCCATTCCCATTCCATGCCCATTAAGCGCTATCAGCGGCAGCAAGATGGGTGCCGTGCCCCCTTAGTTCCAGGGGGAGGAGGTCACTGGATTTCGGAGTCCCCCGCTCCCCAGAGAGTTCCGAAAATGGCGTTTCCCATGACCAAGTGGGCGAGAGCGGGACAACAAAGCGCTCGCTGATAAGCAACCAATGGCAAAGGCAGAGGGAGAGCTACAGAGCCACACGCCGGGTGAGCGATCGAGAGAGAAGCCACCGACTGCCACTTGAGCCGGAGAACAGGTCGAGCAACTACCTGAGGATCGGTGCGTGCGGGAGGGAAACCCAACCGACCGGATTCGGGCAGAATCGAAGTAGTCTCAGCTCCGGGCCACAGAGAGTTAGTCTCAACTTGAACAGCGAAGCGATCAGTTCGTCGTCGTCCCCGTCGCTATTCGATCGATTTCCCACGGATTGTCCCAGAAAATAAATCATATAAAAAGAAGTCAAGTTCTAGTTACGATCAAGTTAGTGGCCAGTATGTTGACCTTGCCCAACATCGCCGATCTGCGTCTGCAGCAGCAGATCGCCCACGAAATCTACCGCCAGCAGATTATGCAACGCTTGCCGGGTAAGTGGGGCAGCGACTCCCTCATCTCCGTTTTGCCGACGGCTAATTGATTTTTGTTTTTTTCTCGAAAAGATCCCCTGTGCGGACTGTTGCCCAACTTTGCCGGACACTTTGTGGCTCCACCGCCGCCGCCGCCGCCACAGCCCTCGCTGCCCGGCGATGTCGAGGCCAAGCTGGAGAACAACGAACTGTGGCGTCAGTTCCACAGCATCGGCACCGAGATGATCATCACCAAGAGTGGCAGGTTGGTACCTATCTGTTGGCTTATCTCTGCCCGCTGATAAGCCTCCTCCTCCCCCGGGGGGAATAATTATTATCAGTCTTACGGCCGAAACGTGTCACTAACAGCCATCCATCCTCTGTGATCTCTGCTCTTTCCCCCCTTTGCAGACGCATGTTCCCCTCGATGCGTGTCTCTCTCAGCGGCCTGGAGGAGGAGGCCAGCTATTGCGTGCTCCTCGAGATGGTGCCCATCGGCGACTGTCGCTACAAGTTCTCCGGCTCGCAATGGGTTCCGGCTGGAGGTGCCGAGCCCCAGAGTCCGCAGCGCATGTATCTGCATCCGGAGAGCCCGGCCACGGGCAAGCACTGGCAGTCACAGGCCCTGCTTTTCAGCAAGGTGAAGCTCACCAATAATACGCTGGACAATAATGGTCATGTAAGTATTTTAAAAACTTTTTGCTTGAGCATTTCCTATTAAAATAATATCAGGGATGCCTCAGAAATTGTTGGAGATATTAAATCTACTGAAAAAATGGCAAGAAGTATGCTAGGAAAACATTTATTGCATTCTTGTGGATACTTTTTTAAATGATTTTAAAACTATAATATCAGGGATGCCACAGAAATCGTTGGAGATATTAAATCCACTAGGAACATGCCGAAAAGTAGGCTAGAAGAAGTTTATGGCATACTTTTAGACTCTTTTTAAAATGATTTCAATTCAGTAGCATTTTAATTTTGTTAATTCTTATTAATATTTTCTGTAGGCTGAAACAATACTACTTTTTCTACCCAAAAAAAAGTCAAACCACACTGATAACATTTCTGTTTCTTTCTGGGACAAGGCTACATATTATTTACGTGATATGTGAGATGTCTACACCCCAAAAAAAGAGATAAATGCTCAGAAAACATCTTTCTGTTGTTTTGGGTTAAGATGTCAGTGGAACGCATATTCCGAATATTATTTAAACAAGTGATGTGTGACAAGGGACATCGCAAAGATCTAGTTACAGAAATAGAAATCAGCTAAAGAAACCCCTGACTTATCACTGATATCCTCCTTTCCTTCCAGATCGTCTTGGCCAGCATGCACAAGTATCAGCCCCGCCTGCATGTCATACGCACCTCCGATCTGGGCCAGATCCCCTGGGCCCCCCAGCAGGCCTTTGTCTTTCCGGAGACGGAGTTTATCGCCGTTACGGCTTATCAGGTGTGTGTACCCCTCATCTTCCATATCCCAAACCATGTGATAACTAATCCCCTGCTTGCCTTGTTGCAGAATGACCGCATCACCAAGCTGAAGATCGACAACAATCCCTTTGCCAAGGGATTCCGTGAGTCGGGTCAGTCGCGGTGCAAGCGAAAGATCAGCGACTCCCCTCCTCCAGCCTCTTGCCAGTCAGAGGAGCCTTTGGAGTCGCCGTTAGCCAAGCGGTTGCGACTGGTAGAGGAGTTGCCGCCGCAGAATCAGAATCAGCAACTCGTGCAGCATCGCTATCTGCTGGATACTCTGGAGGCCAATTTCTATGGGCCAGCGCCACCACTGCCGCCGCAGCAGCATCAGTCCGCCTTGGAGTATGCCAGACACATTCCCGGCTATCCAAGTTGGACCTACACACCGCCATCGCCGGCCTCCTCCGTCTCCTCGTCGTCGGCGGGCTCCACGAGCGGCGAGTCCGCTGCCGATGCCGACACCTTTGTGGATGTGGTGAGCACAACGACTGCTCCCAGCGATGCGACGGCGGCGGCGGTGCCGCCAGCAGCCAAGCCCAAACGGAGCAGCTTCAGCATCTCGGACATATTAGGAAGCAGCGTGTCCATTTAGTGTGCTCCCATTTGGAGCGTTTTGTACATTTAATTAGCGTTTAGTTGCCATCGTAGTGTCTAAGCTGAATTGTGATATTTTGCAGTTAATTAGGATTTCCAGGTATTTCCCAGCCATCAGTATTTATCGTATTTATTATGCAATTTTAATTGTTCGCATGATTTCGTAATGGATTTATTGTCTTTGGCATTTTCAAATGCGGCATAAATAAAATAAATATGCTCAAATGTATTTACGCGTGGAATTCACTTTGGAATGGGCCCCGGGAATGCGCAGAGGAGCAGGCAGAGAGTCCCCCGAGTTCCCACACTGACTGCCCATCCGAATCCTGTTCCAGCAATTTGTGCGTTGCATGCTTCCATTTGCCTGCCTTCGCCGCATACATAATTCGGACTCGGTTTCGATTTCATATCTCCGCGCATGCGATTCATATGAAAACCAGTTCCTGGCGACTCTCAAAACCCCAATCTCCACCTCCACCTTCTTCTTCCTCTTGAGAGCTCGGGCAACCGGCAGGCAACAACATGGACATGGGCTTATCAGCAGATCAGAGCGAGCCGCATCTTAAACGCTGGCGCCGGCGCCAAGTTAAATGCGCTGATTGAGCGCCACGATCCTGGCGAGCCAGGTTCCAAGTCCCAAAACCCCCCGTGTAATTGATGTTTTCACATTGTAGTTGTTAGCGAAACTGTGGCCATTTACATGCAATTGTCCGGCTGCTGTCCCATCACACATCTCCTCCAAGCGGAAACGAGGCGGCCTCCTTTGATGCGGCGCTCCACCAGACCAGCCAGTCGCAAGTGTTTGCGAGCCCGGCTAGATGATTGGCCAACTTCGACGGTGGCATTTCGCTTCAGTTCGCGTTAAGAAACAATTGTTAAGAGCCAAAAGGAGCCCAATCCCCGATCGAGGAGTACCCACACACGTAGCTGCAACCTGTTTTTCGGTCCATTCATGTTGCCGCTGGAAGTGTTTATGGGCTCCACATTAGCCACACTGCATATTCATGTTAAACGTCGCCAAAAGACTAACGACAACGTTTGGTCCATTGTGTTGTTGCCGCTGCCGTTCGCCTGAAATTTATTGAATTCTCATTTGGGGGGCCAGCATCCGCCGAAAGAGAGAGAGTCCAAGTTTGGAGGAGCCACAGCAAACCTTTGCATGTCAGCGACCCAAGCTCACTCGGCGAGATCTGCCAGCTGAGATAAGCCTGGTAGAGGTTCCCCTCGGCGGGCATGTGTAATTTCCTTGGAAATTAATGTTGCGGCGGCCGAAATCAAAGTCACGGGCAACATATTTCGCTGGCGACAATTTTATCGGCAGCACAATGAAATCATTTGGAGCCCCCGGCGGCGACGCTGGCGATATTATGTCTTTGCCGGAGTCTGACAGTCCCATATGTATATATGCTTCGAGCTGGCTCTAATTGCTTTCGGAGGTTCTTCAGTCCTTTATTGAGGAGAAGGATTTGGCAAGTCCAGCTTACAGAGTTAACACATCAGATATTCTAGTAATGGTAAAGAAATAGTTTAGAAAAACATGATCCTGTCGCCCGTGCGAACGTGTTGGCGACGGGCCCAGTGGTTGGGATTCTTAAACTCCACCAAGCGCGTCAAATCAAAGCCAGCGGGCACTATGACGGGCTTCTTGGCTCCATTCAACAAGGAAGTTTCCTTGGGCGGTGCTGGCTGACGAGGCATGTTCTTAAAGGGCGACACATACTCCTCAGCGGGCTCCTCATTCGCAACAGGAGCTATAATGGTCTGAAAGAGGAATAAAGCTGTGATATCAAGGATTTCTCCAGGAGAATGAGGACCTTACCTTAGCTGGTTTCACTACGGGCTCGACATTGGGATTGTCTTGCTTCTTGGTCAAATCCTTTTTGAAACAGGCATCCAGGGCCGCCGAAAACTCGCGCAGAGGCGAACGCTTGGGCTCGTCGGATTTCTGTTGCGAATCCACCCAGATCTCGGTAAAGGCGTACTTCTGCATGGCCTCCTTCTGGGGATCAGAGACTAGGTAATCCTTGAGGCGCAGTTGCGGCGAGTCTAAGTCGAAGAGATCCTCGCTAGGCATCTGTTTCAAGGCGATTTGCGGCACCTCCCTCAGGCACATGGGCACGGGCTCCTCGGTGCGATTTAGCGGCGAGACCACAAACTTTTTGGGCGCCTTAAAGCGTCCCACTGGCAGCTGAGTGCCCTTGGTGGTGGACACGCCATCGCAAGCGGACGAGTCACTGGAATACTCGCTCTTTTCGGCAACAGACTTTGGCTTTGGGATGCCAAACACCACCTTGGGGCTCGTCTCGTAGGCGTCCTGCGGCAGCGGCTCGGTCTGCGGCGGGTTTATGATAACAATGCAGGGTGCAGAAAGCTTAATTTCACTTACCAAATCCTCCTCGAAAGTCCCAGAAGTCTCATGTTCCGACTCAAGGCCCGTGGCGCTGTCGCAATCGCTGGCCAGCGACGACTTCCAGGAAACGCTCTGGTCTGGCTTGTTGGAATTGTAGTCGTAGTCGCTCTGGTTGAAGGAGTGAAAGGAGTCACAGTCACTATCCTCGTTATCCGAAGCTCCACGTTCAGGAGAAAGGCTCATTTTGGTTTATTTTTCACTTATTTTGTAGCTGCAAATTATATTTATTTTGCAAATGGCGCAAAAGTTGAAGTGACAAGTGCACAGGGCTGGCAACTCGACCGAAATGTCAATTGTCGTTGCTCTAAGCTGCATTTAAAAGTTTCCACTAAATTAGCTTTTAGAGGAATATTAAAAATATTAATATTAATTGTATTAATGAAAAATGCAAAGAGTGACAAACACCTTACATAAAACAAAACTACAGCCAAAATTGTCAAAATCTAATACATCAAAATAGTTGGAAAAGATTCAAAGAACTTTAGATATTACCAATTCTGCGATTTGGGTCGGGAATTTATTATAAGTATCTATAACTTCCAGCGGTTGTTATTGTTTTATTATTGGCAAGCACTATCGATAAAAAATGGACTTGACGTCAAAAATGCACTTCAACAAGTGTTAACACTCAATTAAACGCGTACCTTGCGAAATTCAACCAAATTGGCAGCCCTGGCAAAGCTCCGTTATAAAATGGCGCGCATTAATCTCGAATTTGATTTTGTGGTTTGTCTTTGCAGACAACACAAGTATGCAAATAGTTTCGCCAGAGACAATGCTGCTGCATTTTGCACTCAATAGACTTGTAAACAATGCAGGAACAATGCTAGAAGGACCTCTGCAAAGGATGCGTACTTGACGACGGCCATTGTGCTCCGGTTTTAATTGTTCCCCTTTCGAGTATTTTCCAAACTGATCCCGAGATTTGCCCATATGATCATATATGCACCTTCCCAGACATAGAGCACTAGCACTGTAGTGGACCTGCTTATGTGGGTGATTTTCATTATCCTCTAATTGTTTGTGCCATTGTTCACGCGATAGGTTTGAGAAATTACACGCTTTGTTAATTGTGCCAGCCCAAAAAGGGACGCCGGGCCGTTCCTCACATGGCCCAAGCCCTAGCCCTCATGTGAGCCCATTTGCATAAACTGCTTTTACGGCCTTTTGTTGGCCGCCTCGGCTCTGTTCAGCGTCTCAGCTCGGCGGCGGTGGTGGGTTTGTGTTCTGCTCTAGTTTAAAACCCCAGCTTAGCCGCAGAGCTGGGCAGGAATGGCCGGTGCAGGTCGATTCTGGGTCGGTGCATCCGCTTTTATGGCTTGGCCCCGGCGACACGGAAACCTTTCTTTGCCACGCTTTGTTGCATTCTTCTCGCGACCAATATATTTGCATTGGCCAACAATAAAAACTCAAGTACCGGGCCATTGTTGCCATCTTGTTTGGCTAACGCCGGGCGCAGGCCTGAACTGAAGCTCGGAAATGGGCTAAGACGGGAGCGAAGGATGCCCGGGATTTATGATCTACGGTTTTCTAAATCCCTTAAATGAACGCACTACGAACAGAGAATAGGATGGACTTGATATGCCTATTTAATAATATATTTTAAATTGAATTTATTCAGATATTTTGTTATTAAACATTTCTCGAGTAATAACTTATCTTACATACATTTTTAGCCACAATATCCAAAGCCCCAATCAAGTTTCAAAGTGGCAGCCACGCGTGCGCTGCGTAAAATGCTTTTTCCACTCATCAACGCCGCCAGTTGCCGCACTACCCACACCCCTCTTCTAATAACTAATTAACTTTCGTTTAGGAAGCAATTTTCCCCTTTTATTTTTATTTTTCTGTGTTCCCCAATTTCGTGTTTACACAACAAAAATGCTGCTCGACAAAGTGTATCTAATTTCATAAAATAACAAAAAAGAGAGGCAACTTGCAGTGGCGGCGGCAACAAATGTGGCAGCGTAAAATGCAACAGCCAGAGTGCATTAATTATCCGGAGACCTGCGACATCTGCCACGGACGGAAGAGGGGAAGAAGACTCTATGGAGGAGGATCCGAGGAGTATGGCCATTTAATGAGGCATTCATTGCACTCACAACCTTGCGCTGTCAACACACGCACTCGCACACACACACACGGTCGACATCTGTCACCCGTTCTAGCCCCGGTATGGCATGGGATGGGAGCCCAGTCCGAAAATCCCCTATAAAACCGCAGGCCTCGGGATAGGAATCGATCCCCAGAGGCACCCAGAGACAGCAAAACAAACGGCAACTATTTCAAATCGATTTGGTGCACTGATAAAAAAAATATATAGATCTAGATCTAGGAAAATATAATGTAGATACATTGATAACAGAGAAAAGTAGGTGAGTTTCAATTATGTACTTAAAGATTTATTTATTATTATTATTATTTATATATGAATTAAAATTTGAGATATATAAATGTTTTTTTATATTCTTTATCAATTTATTACGTTTATTTATTAACGTTTAATTGAGAATTTATCAAAGCTTTATAAGAGTGAAATTATTGAGATATTATTTTATATTTCAAGTAACTATGTAGATTTCTGAAGACTCTCAACATGTTCCTAGAAAAATATCGAAACATTTTCATGTTCATTCCGTCTTTATAGATTGAAGTTTAAGAGTACCGGGTATTCCATAATCAAGGACTGTAGATTTCTTACATTTTATTAAATGATTTCTAATCTTTTTTTTCACATATTTGTATTTTTAACTAAAAACGGTTCAGATTTTCTAAAATTTGTCTAATTCAATAATAATTATCTAAAAAAGGTTATAACAATGTAAGCCTCTTACATTTTAAAGTCTTTACGTGGCTTTAATATTTTATAGAATTTATTTTATCCTAAAAACAACTATATCCTTACTTAAAAACTTTATAATTACCAAATTTTTAAGCTTCAGTGAGATTTTCTTACCAATTTCAACCGCGAAATATCAATTTAAGACTCAATACTTTCCTTTCAGTGTGGTAAATTGATTCGAGCGTGTTTGTTTTTCCGATTGCTGGGCGGGCAGCGGCGTCTGCACCGCCCCTGCACCCAGCCCCTGTAGCCATGTAGTCAGCCATCGGGGATCGGACATCAAGGGCCGACGGGAACGAGACGTGGGTGGTGACGCATGTCATCGTAAACTTCATCATTGGCTCCGTCCGTCCGTCCCTTTGGCCAATTTGTGGCAGCTCCTCGGCGACTTGACTTACATAACGAATCGTCTATTTTCTTTGGCTTCGTCTCAGTCTCTGCCCATTTCATAAATATCCGAGGTTCCAGTTGCAGTAGAAGTCGAAGTCGTAGTCGTGGTCTCTGGGGTAGCATCCGATATAGGAGATGCGAGGGCTGCAACCGAATTTCATGCCTTGTCGAGCTATTTAATTGCAAACAAATTATGTTCTAGCCAGTCGCATCTCTGTGTGGCTAATGGATGCGGATGCCGATGCTGGTGCCCTCTGATGATGTTGTCGAAACCCGAACGTTTATCTTGTAAATTGGTTGGGATTAATGTCTGGCGGAAGTTGTGATTTCCAGCCCCCAGATCGGCCAATGATAGAGGCTGGTCTCTGCTTCCTTTTCTTTGCCTTTCTTTGCTGAGATGTTCATTTACCTACAGCATCGGGTGGGCGTTTGAGGCTTTGAAGGCCGATCGCAGCGGGAAGATATATATGGGTTATATCTGTTAGTCATCTTAGATCCTTAGATATTCCCAGTGAATTGAAACTAAATTGATTCTCTTACTTTAGTGTAACTTTAATGGCTTAACACTTAGTTTGGCTTAGTAACTAATCAGGCTATGATCTGTGTTTTATAATATCAAAATGAGTAAAGTGAGCATGGGAATACGTTAACTGAAATCATGAATAAATTATGTTTGTCAAGAAAAGTTGAGTTATAATAAGAATTGTATAAAAAAGTACAAAAAAAGGGAACTTCCTGGAATTCTAAAATAGGAAAAGCAGAATTCACGGATAAATTTTTGTATATTTGACTAAAATTCAAATTAAATTAAGGTTTATTCCTGATTTATGAACCTCTGCTTAATATTCTTTAAATAATAAATTTATAGATGAGCAAAGGTTCTCTAAATCTTTTTTTTGTCGGAAAAAAACCCCAAATTACGCTTTTTTAATTTTTAAAAATTATTCATGATTTCATTAAAAGTTCATCCCCTTTTTCCGTAAACTAAAATCTCCTTGCTTAGTTCCTATTCTTCCCCTAA
Source organism: Drosophila auraria (assembly GCA_008042615.1). Classification (NCBI taxonomy): domain Eukaryota; kingdom Metazoa; phylum Arthropoda; class Insecta; order Diptera; family Drosophilidae; genus Drosophila; species Drosophila auraria. Next base: position 12,080 of record VNJW01004149.1, on the reverse strand, counting down.
CTTCCTCCTCCCAAGATGGCCGATATGCTGAAGCCCTTGCTTCTGGTAGACGGTTCACCCGGTGGCGGTTCTTGCGAGGATTGCTCCACCGGCGTCGTCGTTGTCGTCGTTTCACTGCCCACATCCAGTTCTAGGTCATCGCCGCCAGACTCATCCGAGTTGGGATCCAAGCCAGAGAGACCAGCAGGCAGGTTCAGGCCAGGATGTGGGCCCAAAATGGCTGCGGGAGGATACAGAGACGTTGCGGGGAGACCAGCTCCTCCTCCTCCGTACTCATGGGGTCGTCCGAAGTAAGTGCAGGCCAAATCCACGAGTGAGGGTCGCAGCAGACTCTGCATATTCTGCTGGAAGTGCTGCATGAACACGCTGGACGCACTGCGCGCCTGGAGGGGATGCGGCTGGAGATGAAGCTGGTGGGACGGAGACTGGAGCTGTGGCGGCTGCAGCGGCGGCGGTGGCGGGGAGCTGAGGCCCAGGGAGCTGGCGCCAGGCGCCGGCTGATCGTCCAGCGATGATGATAAGGAGCAGGCGGAGCCATTTGATCTCAGTCGCTTAATTTGCGGGCCATCGGGATTCGTATTCGGGTTTGGGTTCGGGTTCGCTGCCTCACTGCTGCCCTTCGCCGGCGACGACATGTCAGACTCGGATTGGGAGTGCGACAGCGACTGATCTTGATCCTCGCCGGTTGGCGATGAAGACATCTTGCGCTTGCACCGCGACTGTCCCGTTTCGCGGAAGCCCTTGGCAAACGGATTGTTGTCGATCTTTAGCTTGGTGATGCGATCGTTCTGCGGAAGAGAAGACAGGACAAGAAAAGAACGAGATTGAAATATGACTATGAAGCACAATCTTGGGCAATTGCACTGGGAGAAAATCTATCGATCTATCTTGTTTTTTATACAACAAATTTTTTTACTACAACTATTAATTTGCTTTATATTTAAATATTTTATAGGAAAATATAATACAGCCTTGCTTCGCTATAAGGCCATTCTTTATGCAGCGATTCGCTATAACGGCCTTCACCAATTTCGCCACTTTTTCGATTTACGTCCTACATTTTTCGCTATAACGGCCATCTTCAATTACGGCACTATTCCGGCTCTTTAGCTATAACTGTCATAAATAATCTTTTTCGGCAAATTAATTTATTCTTTTCCAAAGAAGTTTAATGGAACGTACCTAGGCCGTAAAGCGAGGTATTGATTTATATATATGATCTCAAAAGTGTCTCCTTAAGTCCCAAATCTGTATCTATTATATCCTGAATTTTTCTCTCTGTATGGGCGTCCAGTAGCTGGCGTGTTAAGTAACAGAGCCACTTGACACCGTCTTTGGCTGGCTGCAGTTCCAGTTCCCTGGCCACTCGAGATGACTTGACAACTCTCTGTGATCTGGCCTGGCTAGCTGTCATCTCGGACAGAGCCCTCGGATCTCGGATCTCCGATGGCTCCGATCTCGAGGCGATCTTGCTAATTAGAGGCAGACTGGCGTCGGCTGTCAATGGGCCCAGACCTAGACAAAAACACAGCGAGGCGCTCAAATTTACAAGGATGTGGCTATCCAACTTCCTAAAACAACAATCCGACCCGCTGACTTTCTGCCTGCCCATCCTCGTCCTCATCTCATTTCGGTTCCCACTCCACCAGCACATCCCGGAGGCGTTCCATGCTAATTCGAGCCGCTGACCAAGCAACCCACGGCGTGAGCGATCGCCGCTCGTTTGCCCAAAATTAACCAATTAGTGTGATCGGTCTCAGGGCCCAGTCTCTGCAGCTTCAATGCTCAATGAATTGGCAAAAAAAAAAAAGAGAAGTAAGTAGGAACTGCAAGGCTAGCTACGAGGACACCAGCTAGGAATACCCTTGGGGTATTAATTTGGTTAAAGATTGAAAGGAATTTTAAGAAATAGAAGGAGTAATATTTTAACTCATATATAAGCGCATTTTATGAAGTATTCTAAGCTAATTTAAATTTAATTTTTAATAGTAAGTAAGATAATTTAAAATACGTATTTTTAATACTCTAATTGGATCGGTCTTAGGCCTAGATTTTAAGTTAAACTACTAAAATTGGTTCAAGTATAGTTAAATTATATTTTACATTTAAGATTGACATTTCCTAATAATTATAAACTGAAATAAACTTCTTTTAAATTTTGTTAAAATATATTTAAAGACCAGAAAAAGTTTTAAGGTGGGTTATCACCCCTTTCATATATTTTTCCAAAGAAAACCCTTCATATCTAGCTTAAAACACCTCCCATTCCCTCAGCAAATACATTAAACAAATTAAAATCCCCCTCAAAGCTCACAAACCTCTCCCAAAATTTCCAAACCCCCCCAGAAAGAGTATATAGAATCCCAAAGGAGTTGGCACCACTTACCTGGTAGGCTGTCACGGCCACGAACTCCGTCTCGGCGAACACAAAGGCCTGCTGTGGGGCCCAGGGAATCTGCGCCAGGTCGGCGGTGCGTATGACATGGAGACGCGGCTGGTACTTGTGCATGCTGGCCAGGACAATCTGGAGATGGGTATGGATATGGGGATTGGATCAGTAACCGGAGACCACTTCAAAGCTTGCGTCCGCACTTACATGTCCGCTGTTGTCGAGCGTGTTATTGGTCAGCTTCACCTTGTTGAAGAGTATGGGCTGTGCCTGCCAGTGGGCCCCCGTGGCCGGGCTATCCGGATGCAGGTACATCCGCTGTGGGCTCTGGGGCTCGGCACCGCCAGCCGGAACCCACTGGGAGCCGGAGAACTTGTAGCGACAATCGCCGATGGGCACCATTTCGAGGAGTACACAGTAGTTGCTCTCGTCCTCCAGGCCGGAGACACTGAGGCGCATCGAGGGGAACATGCGTCTAGGGAGGGGAAAAGAAGGGTTATTGGGTTTTTTATATTATTTGTTTATCTTTTGATGGAAAAAAAGTTATCCTTCTTAATTAAGAAAAGGTACTTATGTCTAAATCTGCATTTATTTCCGAACTTTCCTTGTGAAAGTGATATCAAGGTGTGACACTATAGGGGTGTGTTTCGATTCCCGAAAGATATCTTTGATCTCATGAATAATTTCCATTTCACCCATTTATGTTTGATAAAAAATTGTGTATATTTTTTAATAAATAAAAGATACTTTGCTATAAACAAATAGCGCCTATTCTTGGTATTTAAACAAACACCAAATGGCTGTGTTATTTTCTCCGAGTGTTTTGTCTGGCGGCGGCGGGGGGAGAAAAATCCAGGAAAATATCTATGAAATTTGTAGAGCCTTTGTTTACCGAACAAACTCAAATATAGTCATGCTAGGATCGACAAAAGGAGCCCACGACTACGTCCGCGTGGGCGTTACAAATATTTAATTGTGAGATTTCCCTTCCATGCGCCATGTAATTAGCCCCGACCAAATAGAGATTGCCTGGACGAGGAGGAACGCGGCGCTCCTCCTGGCCCTTGGTTTGCCCTGTGCTAACAAGGATGCCAGTGAGTGACCCTCGGATCGCGCAGCCGCAGACACAGCAGGTGGTCACCGCTCTTGGCGCCAGGCCCGAGCTCGAGCCCGAAAAATGTTTGCCCGAATCTGAATCCAAGTCAGTCTCTCCGCCTCCGCCTTCGAGGCGATCCTCGAGTGGTTTCTTGTATACTTTTTTTTGGCAATGATTCCGTGTTTCTCCGGGCTCCGATGATTAATTAATTGAACTCTGCTGCGCTTTGCTTGCCTACGTTTAATTTGATTCTGCCTTTCAGTTTCTTTGTTGAATTCCATTAGAGAGACGGGCACCGAAATATTTCGACATTTGTGCGGTTTAGAATTTCATTTTCAATTTGGTTCTTCTCCGTTTTTTTGTTAGTTTTTTTTTTGGCAAACAGTATGCTGTCTGGTTTTTGGACAAACGATTTGTTAAGATCGATATCTTTGGCGCGTCTGCGCATAATTAACGGCGGGAATGCTGGCTGGGAGCGAGGAGCACGCTGAACACTTGACGGCATCCCACTTGGCGCTTGGCAGGTGCAGGGACACGGTCCAGGAATGCAGGCTGCCAAGGGTTCTGCAGGAAGAGTTTTTCATCAACGAATTTTATACTCTTTTAGAGGAGTTTATGGAATAAATAATAATAAAAAATAATAGTTGCAAATAATTGCTAGTAAATGGGAAGATCAGCTATTTTAAAACTCTTTTACTAGTCTATAATCTATAAATCTCAGTAAAAGAGTTGGGTTTTTACTCAAGAAATTTGTTATGTTTTTAAATATTTAAAATTCCAGCAATTCAGCAATTGACAGCTTGAAAAATAGCAAAGGAAATTGATATTTCAATTAAGGTGACTTAGTTGAATCTAGACATTTAAATACAAATTGATAAAGATACTTTTTCAGCTCGTTTTTGCTTGGGAATTAACCCAAAAGATCTTTATAAATATCAAAGAGTTAGCAATAATTTTTTGACTTTGACTTCAATGTTTTTTAAGTATAAATATATTTACAAAATGTACAAAATATGTATCTAGTATTAACAAGTCAACACATTTAAATAAAAATTAACAAAGAATAAGAGCTACTTATAAATATCAAGAAGTTACCCCAAATTTTTTTTGCCTTTAACTTTGTTGTTAATAAAAAAGATATATTAAAGAGATATATAAAATGTTCAAAATACATCTCTAATTTTAAAATCCAACATATTCAAGTGCTCGCTGTCTGCTTCCGAAGCTAAGAGTTTACCAACATTTCCTTCCATATGTCGCCACTTTCCATCGCTTCTGTTTACCGCCTCCCTTGGCGCTTCTTGGCGCTTCCCATTCAGCCAGCCAACCAACTTGGGTTATGGCCTTATGGTTATGGCTGCGGCTGTGCCCACACACACTAAAAGCTTCGTGACAAAGTCATTTCATTTCCCGCTGTCAGGCCTTAAAGCGATACGCTTTGTTCTATCTAACTTTAATGGCTGTCTAGGCTTTTACCACCCAAACAGATCGAAAGGTTCAAGTGGCCCAGACAGCCAACTAATTAGTTTTTATGGACAAAGTTATAGGATTGGATCCGATCCGATCCGATGTGAGAGAGAAATGCATTGGACTGAGACGGTGGCACTCTGGCGCCTAATCATTAAAAATTCAAATCGATTGCACTGAGCAGAGCAACATAAAACATTTTTTGATGGGCATAAAAAGTATTTAATACGCAGACATTATGAATTATTCATGGCATATATACATAGAGTAAATTCGTATAAAAACAAAAGGGTTCACTGGAGAGGCCAAAACTTTATGTTAATGTTTGGGAACCCTTTGCTCGAAGATCGAACTGTGGCCGTTATCGCCAAGTGTGAAATTGCTCGTATCTGTCGACAAGCTGTGGTCACTCACCAGCAGCTACAGATACAGATACAGAGATGCATCTGAAGAATGCAGAGCCCAGAAGGCAGTCGAAGATATTTCGGTGTTTCTCCGTTTTGAGTCTGCAGACAGGCGCCACAATAAAAACGCTACGAACTACAGATATGACGACAAAGTATCCTTGACGCTAAGATTTATGCCAGACCTCGGCCAAAAGGAGCGCCGCCGCGCGCCGACCAAAAAGGACGTCCCACAGCGTTCGGCCAGCAATAAATTACGATGACGCCACTTTACGCACATTCGAACAAGTGCCGGACACTTTTAGGTAGGAACGATCCCGATCTTCGATAGACTAGCCCCGGGGCTATGGCGCTATGCCTTTGATTCGAGCAGATCTCGTTTCTGTGCCGTTTCCAGTATCAGAATCCCATCTCCAATCTGCAGATGGGCACGCAAAGTGCCGGCCAACTTGTCCGCTTTACGCCTCGCGCGATAGGCCCAAAAAGTGCATTATTCTTTCGGCTATGAGTACCTGCGGGGCGGCTTTTCACATCCTGTCATCCTGCCAGCGCATCCTTCCGCCGTGTTTGCCTGTGAAAATCGTTGTCGCGACGCCGCTGTAAACAATTTGCAGGCGCCTGCATCTAATGAGCATTTAACAGCAGCGGCAACGAAGCCAGATCCTAGCCAGGATCGGTTTCCGTGCCAGAGATCGAGTGCTTTAAGTGCCCTCCTCCTCCTCCGCTGGATTGGTGCTGCGTCTCGGGTATTAGTTTTCACGTTCGTGCTAATGCATCGCCCGATCCCTGTTTGTTCCCTGCTCGATCTACCAAGTTTAGTTCTGTGATATCCCCACTCCCAATTTATACATATATCCCATTCCCCTTTCCTTAGGTACCTACCTGCCGCTCTTGGTTATGATCATTTCCGTGCCAATTTGATGAAACTGCTTCCAGAGATCGTCGTTCTGGAGAGTCATCTCCACGCCGGGCAGGGTGACTCGGGGTGGCATGATCACGTGGCGGGGCATCGGTATGGGCAGCATGGGCGGAAAGGGGTCTAAAATTGGACAGAAGGGGTTAAAGGAAGTATTGAAAGAGACAAAAAGATCTTAAGGTTGATCTTAGGTAGGTTTAAGGGAATCTTAAGACGAAAATTTGATAATAATAGGTTAGTTATAGATTGAGAACCTATCACAATTCACAGAAGTATCATATTGTGAAATGTAATTATAAATAATTTAAAGAATATTCTATAAATATCATGATCAAAGCTAGAAATTTATTAAAGAAATATTTAAAAAATAATAATTTCTTGTAAATAGTCTCTTATACTTTTAAAGATTTTTAAATAATTTTCCAATATTTTTGTATAGACCCTAAACCCTAGAACCCTAACCTATAATAGCAATAACTTAGTCTTTACACCTAACCTTATTCTTCTCCTAAAAGAAACTCCATGGATTCTTTTTTCAAAGAGATAAGTTAATATTTACTTATGATTGATCTAGCCTCTGGTTAAGATTAAAAATTAGGCTTATCTTCAAATGGTTACTAATTATCCTTGACAATACTAAATACAGAAAGAACATGCATAATTAAATACAATTGCTAAGTAAATGTGTAGGTATTATTGAGCCACGATCGATTTCCTACTAACCTCTGGTTAAAAATAAACATAAGGTTTATTTTTAAGAGACAATTAAATATTCTCGTGAGCAAACAAATACAGACCTTTCATAATTAAATACATTTACTTAGTAAATGTTTAGTTGTTATTAAGTAACGATCGATTCCTCACTAACCTCTGGTTAGGAAAAACATTAGGCTTATCCTTACGAGACAATCCAAGTATAAAAAAACCTAGAAAACCTCTAGGTAATTGTATTTAATTAAAGAAGTTCTGTCATTAAAGTTCAGTCTTTAATTAAACACAACCACTTAGGGTTTTTTTAAATTTACCTAATATTTAAACCTAAGAGCTTAGTCAGTTACTTGTTATAATTAACCACAGGTTAGCTCTCAAGGTGAATTTATAAATAAGTAAGCAAGAAGAACTGATTAATACTCTTTGATCTGAGGTGATATTTTTTGTGGTTATTTCGGTTTTTATCATAAGTGATCTTACAACCCCTAAGAAAAGCGATCTCTGCGAAGTATGGGTGGTATAAATGCGAGAACAAGTAACATTGATTCTTTGGCCGATTGTCAAACTTAATGTCCCCCCATTAAGGATCAAAGATATAGCGTTTTTAGGGGGTACGCTGATCCCGCTGCTTAACGATCGGCGGCGACAAGCAAAATGCATTTGACATCAAGTTCCCGGATCACTTTCCCACATTACTCAGCTTTATGATCGGTCCGCCATAAACACCGCACACACCCCGCCGATCTTGGCCAGAGTCGGACCCAGAAACGGCCATTAATGCTAATGATGCTTAACAGCTTGCTCGCCAAACGGGGCGTATGAGTGATATGTGAGGGTATAAGGCTTACCCGGAATCCGCTGCATGATCTGCTGGCGATATATCTCGTGCGCGATGTGCTGCTGCATGCGCAGATCCACCAGCTCGTTCATGGTGATCATAATTGTGTATATATATTTAGCCTTAACTTATTTTGTCACTTGGCCACAATGGTTTCCACACACACACACACAAAAAGGGGTTGTTTTCGAGTACGAATTGTAGTATTTCTGTCACCGCGACCTTTTTTTGGCGAGCACGAGACGCCGCTGATTAGCGTCAATTATGCAAATCACGTCGCCAAGTCTCTCATGTGCGTGGGTGTTAATTTGATTACGACGGGTGTCAAGTGTCTATGTGGGTTATTTTAACGTTTTCTACGCTCTGAGTACGTTTTAGCCGACGGTCGTGTCTGGAGCTCGCCAAGTTCGCATTTCAACTGAGCAAGTTCCGTCGCTGCCATCCGTCGAACCGTCGATCCGTCGATCGAGCTGCAAACGAGCTTGACTCGTTTGCTTCCCCAGCCCGAGCCATTGATCGAGATTACCTGCTGCGGCTGCTGCTGCTGCTGCTGCTGCTCCCCTCTCATTGGCCGACCCGGCCTTGTTAGCCATCTCGCTCTGCGTTGGCACCTCCATTTTGAAAAACCCGGTCTCGATTTTCCAGCTGCCCTGGCTCCGCCCACGACGAGCGGTGCTCCGTCTTTGTCCCGCTCTAATTGTGTTTAATTCTCAAGTGCGAAGTTGCACAGTCAGCGGAGCAGCAAGCCAGCAGCGGCGGCAGCCACATCTCGCCGTGTGTGTTGCCTTTTAATTATGATCATGATGATTGAAATTGTTTTTTCTCCGTCTCCGCTTTTTGGCATCTTTTTGTATCGTTTTTTTTCTCTTTTATTTTGTATTTCGTGTATATATTTATGTTATGCTTTGCCCATTTGTAGCCGCTGCCATCATGGTGGTCCTCTTGTCTGCCTCGAGAGCCGTCGCTGCCGTGTGTGTTTGTCGTTTTGCTGCTCATTTATTTCGATTTACCCCAGAGTACAGAGAGAGGAATAAATGATTATTGGCTGTTTATTAATTAATTAGAGTTAACTGTTAGTAACTTGATTTTATTGCGTATTTTTCAGAGTTATTATGAGAAATTAATAGTTGTTTTATTTTATTTGGTATTTAATGAATGCAAAAAGAGCAGAAGGAAATTAATTCCTTGATCAGTTGGTTATATCTAAAAAATAACTGGTCTTAGAATATTATTATCTTTTATTAATAACAAGGAATTACCAATTCTTAACCCCTGATATTCAGAATCATAAACAACGTGTTATTCAGAGAACATAATAAATATATTTTACTCCCAAGTTAATTTGTTACAATTGCTTAAACCATATTAGCTGAAGAACTAACTTTAAAGATTTTAAATAAATGACTTTGAATTGATTTTGAATAATTTTAAGAGGATATTTTTATGCAAGTTTTAAACTCTTTCGAAATAGCATTATTATTTTAAAAGGATATAATTTTATTTTCTAACAATCTGCATTTCAAAGATCTGGGTTTAAACATAACGCACTTAAAATATGATTAATTTTAGGAGAATTCTTTGATCTTTTTCTAGGCCTGTCATAAAGGTCAAATTTTTAACTTAATAAATTCCATTTTAATAAAGAGAAATAATACATTTATTAAAATTAAAAATACAAAATGTTGTCCTTCAAAAAGTGCACCTTATAATCGAATTTAAGCTATTAAAAACAAACCAAAATTAATATTTTTCCCTTGCGTGCTTAAATTTTATTTTGAAATTGGAGTTTTAAATTTCTATTAATATTTAATGAATGATTTAAGACTAACAGTTTATCATCGGATTTGTTATCTCAAAAATCAACATGAAATAAATGTTTTTTTCTACTTAGAATTCAATTTAATTATTGGTTTTAATCCTTCACAAGATAACATAGTATCTTAGATTTTTATCTATCACAAATCAATACAAAAGAAATCAATTTTCTCTCCGTGTGATTGAATATTAGTTTGGATTTGACGCTGCGTCATTTGGGCATTGATATGGCGGCATCCCAAGGCCCGATATGGCCTCGCCAGTTGCTACCACTATATGTTTTGCTGCCTTCCACAGATAGATAATGCCGGTGCCGGTGCCGATGCAGGTGGCGGCTGGCTGTTGTGGATTTTGACCTTTTTTGAGAGAGGTAGCTTGGCAAAACATTTGTTTCGAACGACGGAAACGCGTGTCTATGCCGCTTGCTTACAAATTCGTGGCTAATTAAAGTGCCAGCCAGCCAGTCGAGTGGCCTGAACTTTGACTGAAATTAAGCATGCGCCATGTGGGCCGCGATGGCGAAACGTGATCGTACTCCTATTTTTCGGGTCTCGTGTTTGCCTCCAGTGCTACTTCCTTTCGAGATTAAGACTTATCGCGGCCAGAAGCATTAATGCGAAATTCTTGAGGCTCCCGATGGGCAAATATGTAGTTAGCCGGGCTAATTTACACAGCACTTTGCTGGCCTGACACATCCACGCATTTTTCCAAGATATCAGCCATAGCCAGGTTGGCGGCGATAAGCGCCAGAAATTAATTTACTATTAGCAGTCCCGGAATTCTCTTTTTCCCTATTTTATTTTCTCCCAAATTGCGTTTTGGCCATGTGCCGTCGTCTGCGCGTAATTTATGCCTCGCGTTTTCACATTTGGTCGCGCACACTTCCGGTTGCGTTTGCGTTTATTTATTTTATTCCTCTATTTCCGCAGCTCAGCTCAGGTCAGTTTGGCTCGACTAGGTTCGTCAGACCATTAGGGATCGATCAGACCCATCGACCGATCCTGGAGGGCTGCCAATAGCTGTGCAATTTGTCAGCACCCAGCTAATTGGTGCTGCCTCCGCGCCCGCTGCTTGACTAATGCATTTCGGTTTACTTCCGTTCGGTTCCGGATAAATGGGCCAACAACAGGTAGAAGCCGAGGGACGGCACTGAGGAAAACACTTGGCAGGAGTTTTGCAAATCAAATTATAATAACATTAAGAACATTAGGAACTCTAAGACCATAGGAGTGAGCCAAGCCTCTTTGGGAGTTTGTAATTTGCATTTAACTGTTGAGAAAGATATTAAATATAGTAAAAAAGGCACTCAGAAAATCCATATTTATAAGTTTTTATATTTTTTAATTGATTAGTAAGCGCAATGTAAAATTTTCACCAAGAAATTATCCATTTCTTTATTTAAATAAAACAATTTATTTTATTTATATCGGGGGAGAAAAGTATACATAGTTTAAATATAATTGATTTTTGAAATAATAAAAGAAAACAGCAAGTGTTTTGATTTATTTATTATTTATTAAACTCTTAAAATTATATTAAAAGTAAAAAAAAATTGTTATGCTAATACTATTCGGTAAATAATTATTTATACGCGGTTTATTTATGTATTTATTTATATACTCTTTGCATTCATTATAAATATTACAATTAGTCTCTTAAAAAAGATCTTTTATACATTTTTAAATGTTTAGAAACTAGTTTCAAGTCTTCTTTTTATAGAAACTAATTTCCGAAGCTGACAAGGAAAGTGTTAAAAGATATTTATTGTTTATTGGATTTTCGGTAGATAAATAAAATAAATAAATCATAAAATATTGGTAAATAAATCGGATATTTATTTATTTAGATACTCTTTGCAGGCCTAATAAAGCATTCAATTCTTCTCCCAATTAAGTTCTTTTATAAATTTTAAAATGTTTAGAAGCACATTTCCACTCTCCTTATATAGATACTAATTTCTAAATCTGACAAAGTAAATCATAACAAATTCTTATACTTGAATTAGTTCATAATTATGTCCTCTAATTTTTTCCGAGTGCAGACAAACGCATTCCTGCCGCTTGAATCAGCAAAGAGGATATATTTCTATACCTATCCTTATCCCTGTGGCTTGTAATTGCTCCTATCAATGTTTGGGTTTAGGCTCGTATTTCAGCGATCGATTTGGTGAATCAGAGAGAGGCTAAGAGATAGCCTTGAACTGGGTCCAGGTCCGTTGTAAGTGCTATATCCATATAGTACTTGCAACGGAGTCTCGTGTCCAGAGTCCGGGATCTTTCCACCCAGTTGCGAAATGAGCCCGATCTGGGAGAGCACGAGCCCTCGGCTTCTTTCTCGCACGGCTGCTCAAATTAAAATTAGCATAAACCGTCTACGAAAGCAATGTAATTTTCCATGGAAAATATGCCCTCCAGCCGGTCGTCGCAATTTATTGATTTAAACTT